>AXCM01006387.1:0-15545 GCA_000473375.1 Anopheles culicifacies
AAAAAGTTCCTTTTTTCGATCTTCAATACAACTGGTCTGGGAATAGTCACACTTGGGAAAAACGTTTGGTGTGTTTGTGGGTGTGTTGATTCGGAATTTTGATGCTGCGAAGTGATGTCCGGGACCCCTGCCCGAGATATGCCTTTTGTTCATGGACGTCTTATGTTAATATTCTCCTGGAATTTAAACGCTCGTGTAGAGCGGAAAAACAAATAAATGGAGCTAATTTCCCCTTGGTCCCAACTGAACTGCAACTGGGTGAATCATCAATTCAAGCGAGCCGAGACTAGATGTTTGCCGGCACATGAATAAGCAAACAAAATGAAGTTGAAATCATGCTCACTGAATTGAGCAATTATGTAGATTGTAAGTTAGTTATTGGGGAGATACATCAACAACTGGCTGCGATTGTGAATAGCAAACTTTTTAAATATTAAAAATCTCTATGAACTGTTAAGAAGCATAAACAATTCTTGAAGCTGCGCCGAAGCTTATTAAGAACACCCAGGTACATGATTGCAGCGTCATAGTTAAATTTGTTCCAGAAATAAATAAATAAAAAAAATTTGATTGTTCCAGAATAAAATATCTATGGTGGTTGTTTAATTTTTGGTAATTTTCTACAAAGTTCAGCTTTATACTGAATTATTATAATTGTACTAATAAAAAATATATATCGCTTTTCAATTCAATTCAATTAATTTCCCTCGTACATTCATCGACAAACCCTGTTTCACATTTGTTTCAAACAGTGGTAAGTCACCATGGAAAGACACGATAAAAGATACTTCAAAGTGTTAATTATTTTTTATTTTTCGTTTAATAGAGTGTAGAATTAGAACTCTCAGATTATTGCAACACTTTTTCTTATAATAAAAAGAATAAAAAGCAAAAATTCACAACCAATTATGGTTTAACTTTCTATCGAAATGTCCTTCTCTTCTCTCATTGTGATTTGTTTATTTTCTTCATTATCTACCAAAGTGTCCACACAAGCAACAACAAAAAAACAACTCATTTCATGTTTATTTCGTGTCGCAGAACAGGCGGGCAGTGTAATCGCGAAAGAAAAGTGCGATAGAGGGTGGCCAACAGATATTAGTTTCGCGCAAAATACGCCTCCAAAAAAGTCGCCCAGCTTCTCAGGCCCCATACGACTGTGTGTGTGTTTTGTTTTTGGATGTGAAATTTTATGATTTTGTGTGCACCCGACACCAGATTTACAACGCTGCCAACCTAACCCAACCGTCCCCTCCAAAACCAAAACCCCTATCCGTGGCGTGTGGCGTGCGTGCGTGCGTTCGTGCCATGCGTACGAACCGAACGCACTAGTGTCCGTGCCTCGTCCATCGTTCATCGACGTCCGCAAGTGAAAGTCTGTTGCTGTTGGAACGAGAAACAGTCAAATTCTCGATGGACGTTTTCGTTTAGCATTTTAGCGCCTTTCAACAAGTGTGACTTGGTGAAATCAAAACAAATCGAAAACGGGTGTTCCGGCAGTGTCTACACACCGTTTGCGCATTGGTTCTTGTTAGGTGAGCTCATACATTTCCTTTCGAGTGGAAGGGGCAAGATTCGTGACATCAGCATCAGCATGCAAGTGCGCGAGAAGAACGTTGCCTTATTTGAGTCACAGTTTCTTTTGCTGTAGAATGTGTGTACGCGTCATTTAATTGGGCGAAGAACAGGGGACGTTTCAAATGAATATCATATCTGCATCGTTAAACTCTATTCGAAACTGAAAGTGCTCAACGATCGCTCTAAGCGAACGCATGCCGGCAAGTTAATTCAATTTAATCCCTATTATTAAATTAGGGCCTCCCACACGAGCATTTCGTGTGGTGCGTGTGCGTTACTGATGCCCTTAAGTTTAAATTCGATGTGTTTGCTTTTCTCAAGTAGTGGGACCGCACCTAAATCCCAGAATAAAACATAGCGCGCGCTTAACACACATTATCAACTTGTCGCTAAACGATGGCAGGTGGTTTGATGACTACCCCTACTCCTCAAGGTCGATTACAACTCGGTCCCGTGTTCGCGTTCTTGTTTGATCCAATGGAATCGAAACTTGTTCATCCCTAAGGCTTTCACTCCAACAACATTAGTTTGTGCCACCTGGATCGGTTTCGCAAGCATTATTGATTTCTCCTAACACTTTGTTTCTTTGTACTTCTCCGTAGATCGATCCAGCTGTCCCTGTAGCGTTTGGAAGCAGTATCATCAGCAACATCGCGTACGCGGGATTCCATTTGTGTATTATTATTAGAACGGCAGTAAAACATGAGTGAATTCACGCAAACTGCTACCGTGACGCAGCAGCAAACCGTCGTCCAGCCGTACATACGGTACGACCCAGAGTATGTCCGTACCATCCCGGGCATTGTGAAGATTGCGTGCATCGTGCTCAATCTGATCGGGTTCATCTGCATCGAGTTTTCGTACTTCAGCTACCGGCCGCAGGGTTCCTTCTTCAACACGGTCTCGATGCTAGGGTTTTGGTTTACGGGCATCATGTTCGTCTTTTACTTGTTTCACGTATGTGAAAAGTTTCACAAAATACCCTGGTTAAAAATAGAACTGTACTTCTGTGCCGCCTGGGCGGTACTGTATATGATAGCGTCCTCGGTGGCGGCCGCGACCAGTATCGAAGCATTTCAAGCAGCAGCGGTAAGCACACGAACGGTTTCGCTACCGAACGAGCACTCAGCCAATAATTGTTTCTGTTTTGCAGTTCTTCGGCTACTGTGCCATGATCGGGTACGGGGTGGATGCGTTCCTTAAGTTTAAAAGTGTCCGTGCCGGTGAAATCGCACAAGGTTCCCGAACCGTCCATGTACAGCAGCAGCAGCAAACCGTTTCAACGTTAACTGCCTAAAACCGAAGCAATCAGTAGCAGCAAAGTCTTAACCAATTGTCGTCCCCTTTTAGTCCTTCGCTTACGGTACGGGATACCGAAGCGATCCGGGGAGACAAACCATTTCAAAACGCCCAAGTGCAACAACTTAGTATCAGCTTAGTCCAGTATGAATTTTTCTTATAGATGTTAACGTTCTTTTTACCCGTGTAACGTGTAAACTGATGTAATCTTGTTGTTGTATCTTTTCCTTTCATTCGTAATGAAAGCTGCGGTCCTGTTTTTTATTTTCTTAGGACGTAGCCTTGGAACACTTCTCGTTGTTCCGTTGTTTGTTTATAATATCACGTAATACTGTTTAGAGGGAAAAGAACCTCAATTTTAATCGTCTTTAATCTAAACGATGCGTACCACCTCAACCGTAAACTGAACCGCCTTATTAGGAAAACGAAAAAAAAAAGGATAGCTTTACAAATGGGTGCGCAGGTGTATTTATCAACGCGAAAGCGTATACGCACGGAATTCTCTTAACGAATCTAGTGCCTGCGTGCTGGATGCACCGCGACACACGTTTTTAATAACAGAAGAAACTCATTTTATTGGCCCGAGTGTGCATTGTTTTGATATTTTGCATAGTTGTAAAGATTCGATGTGCTTACACCTGTACGGAATGTATGAACTAGAGTTATTTGTGAAAATCACGCTGTAGACAACCAGTTTTTCCGAATACACTTTACACCAACGTTTACACAGTCATGGAGAAGGATGTCTTTGATGATGAAAGAAACAAATTTGCAAATCAGCTGCAATTACCGGTCTTTTTGAAACGGACGCAAAATTGCAGTACTGAACGCGATAGTATACACATTGTTGAAGTCGTCGTTTGACAGCAATCAGCTGTCAGGGTGGGTTTATTATTGGGTGCATTTGTTGACAAACTTTGGCGGATTTGTGATTTTCTGCGTCGTAACAGGTACAGGCTGCCTTCGGGAAGGTCGGAACACGGCTCGCAATGTTTTCATCGCAGCACTTTTTCATCACAAAGTGGTACGTTTCGTGGTTGTTGTAGGTTTATGTTTTCCCTTCATCTAACCTTTGCTGCTCATTCCAGTAAGGGCCTGTATCCGTTTCCGAGTACACTATTACTGCGCCGGATGATCAGTTCGTCCGAAGTAGCGACCGCTCTAAGGCCCTTCTACTTTGCCGTTCATCCGGATCTGTTCGGGCGCTATCCGCAGCAACGGCAGGTGAATGAAGATTCACTAAAGCTGCTCAGTGCTCACCTGGAATCATTACTCAGCCAGAGACGGGTGCTTCCCTCAACACCGCGGACACTTCCATTCTACATACGTGCATCGAACGCACCACAGGACCGGGGCACATTTAATCTCGTAAAGGTACCACTCGAACGTACGGTCGATACCAAGATGGTATTGCGGCGTATACTCGAATCCTGCAACCTTTCGACGGAGTACGTGGATAAGATGCCTGCAACTAAAAATAGCACATCGAATCAATCAGCATCCAGCACCTCGTACGAGGAAGGCTTTCAGCAACAGTATCAGCAGTCATTTTACTATAAAAAACGATCGGAGCACAATTTTGGGAGGGACGAAGAAGAAAACGAGGACGATTCACCGTTCGAGAAGGAATTCGATCTGTTTCAGTTTAGGATCAAGAAAGTGCGCGAAAACGAAACACTCAAGTATGTGTCCTATTTTTCATCGACGCTCGAGTTATATAACAGGCTTAGTCTCTCTGACACAGGAAATGGATACGAAAGCATGTCGTCACGGCAACGGTACGCACGAAAGCCGTCCAGGAGCTGCAGGAGGAGGTTGAAAAGCTGCGGGAGGATGTGACGAAACGATTGGGATTGCGTGAGATAATTTACGATTGTGGCTGGAACGTGGAACATTTTCGCGGTTGCTTGAAGAGTCTGGAAAAGTTGTCCGAATTGCATCCGGGTGCGCTGGATGGTTTGAAGGATCGAACGCTTGTGTTTGCCGCCTTCACGGGTGTTAGCCTTGAAGGGCACGTGATGCTATTTACCGGTGATGTACAGCGGAA
Source organism: Anopheles culicifacies (assembly GCA_000473375.1). Taxonomy (NCBI): domain Eukaryota; kingdom Metazoa; phylum Arthropoda; class Insecta; order Diptera; family Culicidae; genus Anopheles; species Anopheles culicifacies. The sequence continues at coordinate 4,925 of AXCM01006387.1, forward strand.
CTGGTTGGAAGTGAGTACCAAACAGGGGGGATACAATGTTCAATCATGTTTCATTCTTTCCCATCTTTCGTTTTAGCTTATCAAAACGATCGATAAACACGACAGCTACCTGAGCAAACTGCCCGCGTACGAATACGCATTGTCCCAAGTGCTACGCAACATTCGCATCGGACGACGAAAGTTTATGCCAAAGGCGCAAGCCATGGCGTATGCATCGCACTTGCGCAAAATCACTACCGCTCTGTTAGATTATCTCGGCAAATCAAAGTTCCCTAAGTCTTGGCCCACCGATCTATCACAGTTCGAACTGGTGGTTGAATCGGAAGCAGGTCCACTGATGGTTAGTCCTACCGGGCAGCTAATCGTACCGGCCACGTGCCCCGGTTCGTTGCTGGTAGATTTTCTGTCCACACATCTGGCGGAAGCGCTCGAAAAGCAAAATTCATACGACCGTCAGAAACACATCGAACGAGATCTGCACGCACGCTGTGTGGCACAGTTTCGGTTGCTATCCCTTACAAAGGACGATTCCGTCACACCGGATCGTATGATCGAGTGTCTGGAGAAACTGTTGGCGCAAGGAGTGAAGGATACGCTAGAACTAGCCGATTTGAATCTTACCATTACGACGTACTATTCCGTGCTGACGGATGGGACGGTATGCATACCGTGGGACTGGAAGCAATAGCAATAGTCAATTAAAAATTGGACGAAATGTTTTGCGGGTTATCTAACAACCGGTGTGCCATGTACGAGATTTTTAGATAGGAAAGTTTTCCGACAAACGAAAAACGCGGGTTTAGTGTATAACAATTAGGTAGTATGGACGTGTTGAATGGCAACGACAATAAAACGAAGAGCTATTAAAATGCAGTCAAGAAGTCTTTTTGTTTTTGTCAATTATAGAACGCTTCGAACACCATAATGTCCTACCACGTGGAGCTCATTTATTTAGAGTGTTTTGGGTTACAGAAGAAAACTAATCCAAATAGGATTCCGTTGTGTACGGACGATCATATCCGTCCGGGTTGGGCTGCTCGTACACCGGCGACAGCGCTTTGCCTCGGTGATTGAAGGTGTAAAACGAGGGAATGTTCGATAGGGTTTCCCATGATTTGGCCTGCAAATCGACCGCAGCACGGATTTCCTTGAAATCACCCACCACCTGCAGTATGTTGTAGATGATGTAAATCAAGCTGGCGATCGCTTGAAATATGATCTACATTGAATAGCATTGGAAGCAAATTGAGAGGAGTTTAGAGTGCGAAAACAAAAACACTAGCAAAAGAATACGTACATCGATCGGTAGCTGAGAGAATTCCTGTTCCGTGATCCGAAGATATGCCCGGTCTGAAATGATGGAAACCAGGGAGTTAAATAACTCGTAGCTTATATCCACGACCGGGGATACACTTACGCTGGGCGGCAGAGTAAGCCGCATGAAGCAAGGACAGAAATCCAAGAACAATTTGAATTTTATTAAATATTGCCATGATGGATTGTAGGCACACGGATGAGAAAATGTTCTGGGTTTGTTTACTACTGCAGAAAAGTCAGCATAGTGGGATGATTGCTGGTCATCCAAATGACAATTTGTTAGACCAGTTTTGGTAAAAAACTAAAATTATTTTTAATAAAATAGCAAAATATGCAATTGCTTGATGGCACAAAACTGAAATAATTATAAAAAAGCAAGAAAATACAAAAATGTTAAATCTGCAAAAAAACTAAAATTATCATGAGTCCTTTAAAAGTTTGAGGGACAACTATCTGGTTGTTGAATGGCGTTTTTATCACAAAACGGAAGTGAAAAATTAAAAACTGGCTTATTTAAAAATAATGCCATGAGTGTTCTTCGCTGATTTTGCAATAAAAATTGACCAAATTCGTCTCAGCGAATCGATGAAATACACACACTTGGAGTGCTGCTGCACGTGTATACGCCACTTCACGAAATACATTTTATCGAGCACTGGATTCGAGCAGCTTTCGAGCGTCGAGCACAAAAGTGCCCGACTGTACGCAGTATAAAATTGTTGGCGAATCGAGAAAGAAGCAAAGGAGAGAAAAAGTTCCAAGTGAAAAAATATTTCCCAGCGAAAATTAAAACCGAGCAAACGAAGCGGAATCATAAAAAAGGTAAATTGTAACGCGCTAGGATTAAAGGATGCTTGTTTGCATTGCGGAAAATGGATTACATTTTGGTAAAACACGTTTTTTCGTTCGACCGAAAATGGACGACTTCATCGTCGCTTCGGCTTCGCTTTGTACAATGGCAGCCGTCATCGAACGCTTTTTGAGGTACAGGCTTTTTGGACAAAGTGCGACGTAACGACTGAAGTTTTAAGGGCTTTTCGTCACCGGCGAAGGTCAACTGTACAAGGGAATCTTCTGCCTGAGAAGTGTGGATTTGATTGATACGGTATTGTAGAAATTCGCAGCCTTTTCGGTAAGGTTCATTGTGCGTTACCCAAGAGAAAGTTCCGCTACCTGTGGTAGGTTCATAATGGTGGACGAAGCACGAGAGATGATGGTGGCTTGGGTGATGCTTGGCGAACGCACTACGTCGGTCGTTTATGAACAACGTTCGTAAGCGTAAATTCATTTAGCAAAAGGAATTGTCGCCCAGGTTGTGAACAATTTTATTTTCCGTTAAGATCACTCCCTAGAGGTTGGCAGGGTGTAAAAAGTTACCAGTAAGGTAGAACTCGTGCAAAGGCAACAGGCGGAGGAAAGATTTCTGTGACGTGGTGATAATACGGTTTTACGAGTCGTTCCGTCTTGAAACAAGTTCGTTTTTAGAGCATCTTTCGTGTCGCTTGTTCGTCAAGGACACTAGCAGGCAGACAGTGCAGTTCGGTAACAGAAAAATCCAGCATCCATGTTGGCTTGGTAACACACTCATGAAGATAGGCGTACACATAACCTCACTTTTGTTCACGGTACGGGAAAGGAATCATACGCGGGGATTGAAATGGGGAAGTTTTGAATCAAAATTGTTTTGTATTTAGAAGACCCACATTTCGGTCCTTTTACTGTTAAATGATTTCTATAATCCATTCGCGTGCAGAAACTCTGCTCTGATCTGGTGAACTTTGTTGAAATGTGAGGTTGTGTTTGCTTCTTTGCTCTCCCGTGGCGTTGACTTTGTTCCGTTGTACGCGTAGCACGCATTCTCACCCATTGATAGTTGAATGAAATGAACGACGAAGTAAAAAAAAAACATTCGAATCGCGGTTTGTAGCAAAATAGTGGGTCACAAAAGAGATAATGCCTCTCCTTTGCTTGCGGTAGGGTAGTAGAGGGAACGCGTAAAGCTTTCTCGCTGTGGTGTGCGACACAACCATCATTGCAATGGCCGAAACATATGCACACGTATACAAACACACGAACACGGCCACTATCTAACGCGCGTCCGTTTTGGCGAATTCGAATCTGCCATTAAAAATGCAAATAAAAAAAAAAAATGGTAGAAAAATGTGTGTGCCATTAACATGAACGCGTTGCACTTTTTACACACGACATCGTTCGCACACAGGTGTAGGGCACACGTACACAGACGATAGAATTTATTAATGAACAATTGGACTTTTAAAAATTTTAAGACATCAGAGACCGCAGCACTTCATTATGAGATGTCGTCTTTTCAAAAGTGAAAGCTTTTCATTTCTTTTCATCCAAAAATGGTTATTACCCGAAATGTGGAATAATAAATGTTTTGTATTTCCTTGAACCGGTACGAATTCATTAAACTAATAGCGCACTATGTGCTTTATTTTTTCATTTCTAGCGAATTATCCTGAAACAGTAAATACGAATGAAGTGAATTCTTACACAGAAAACTCACGTCCCTCTAAAGGATAAGGAAGCATCCGGATCGAACGAGAAAGCAAAGCGCGCGGCGTACAACGAGCGATAGTTGCAAGAAGAGAAAAAGGCCACCCGACCGCTTAAAGCGAGCCGTGAGTGCGTGCGTGTGCTTGTGTGCGCGAAAAATTGCAGTAGATCACACACAAGAGCAAATTACCATTTGTCCTAGAAAGCTAGGTACCATTTCGGAAACAGGCTCGCCTCCGGTGGTATTTTTTTATCCCTCGTACAGATTGCGTGGTTCCTTCCCCACAACACCACAATACTTACCAAAGGTCGGAACCTTTCTCGACCAAATTCCGGTGCTACAAAGCGAAGCTTCCGTCTAAAACTCGCAACTCGAACTAAAGGAGTCGTCGCCCTCCTTTAGCTGTTTGTGCAATTTCTTCCAGTTCGGTGAAAAGTTTTCCGCTACGGAACGATTCTTCTACGGCAGAAGAATACCAAATAACTATCTTTACAGTGCAATTTTGTACACCCAACACATGAACACTCACGAAAACACAATCAGAGTCACAAAACAATCGTACCGAAGGTGAAGTCGTGCTATAACAGTGTGTGGGTAAATTGGTATGTGTGCGGCAGTGAGAAAACAGACATTAAAATACACGCTTAACCCGCGCGCAACGTGAACACACAAAAGCTGCTAGTGAATAACGGTGAGAATAAAAGACTTTTTAATTTATTACGTTACTAAGAAGCGCTAGATGTGTAGCGAAACTGTGCTAAAAGTGAATACAAAAGGGATTGGTTTCGAACGAAGCTGAAAGGACGCCGGTTAGAGAAAGGATAAACACGCGACAGTAATCATTCGTACACTAGAGATACGGTATACGCGAATTAGAAAGGAAAAATCACATCCAATAATCGGAGCTGCAATTACTGTGGCGCTTTCCGGCGTATCCTCAGCATTGTATCAGCGGCGTCGACGGTGGCAACACCGTGAAGAAGAGAAGTCGGTACAAACCAAGCGTGCAGATGATAGCACTGCTTAGCTAACGACAGGCAAACGAAGTGATTAAGATTAAAGCAAAAATTTGTGAATATTAGATTTGTAGTGATCTAGCTTAAGTGTGTGGATGGATAAGGTGGAAACCTAATTTTAAGTGAATAGCCAACACGTACAGCAGCGCGAAGAGAAAGAGCAAGCAGAAGAGTCAAAGAGAGACGCCAATACTCATCTTACTAAAAGCACCATCACTACACTCCACCCTCAGCTGGTGGTTAATGTGGGGGATATACCTTACTGTGAAATATTGCTACTACAGCGAAGAAAAAGTCATTCATTTTGGTTTATCCTTTTTAAACGGAAATTACCAAGCAAACGTCGCGTAAATTAGTCTATTTGTATAGAGCAAGCAACAAAAACGAAAAGAAGTGTTTGTGTGTGGTGTGTGAGGTGCACAAATAGGAGAATTTCTATTATTCAAAAGCTAAACTAGCGTGTGTGGAGAGCAAAAATCAACCTATCAGCGTCATGATGACTGAAACGTTGAATTCGAATAATCATCTCAGCCAGAAAGGGTAAGTGTTTTGGGGTGGGGGGAAGGCTTGCATTTGGTACAGTGCGCAAATAACAATATGTTTCTCTTTGACAGCGAGAACAATAAAGTTGGTGACATGGGATGGAAGGCCAAACTTAAAATACCGCCCAAAGATACTAGAGTTAAGACTAGTGTGAGTATAGCAATACGCGCTATGGCATGGCATGAAGAATGTTTGCAATAATGTTGCTCTGTTTACCAATTCAGGATGTTACTGATACCCGAGGAAACGAGTTTGAGGAGTTCTGCCTGAAACGGCCATTGCTGATGGGCATCTTCGAGAAGGGTTGGGAGAAACCGTCCCCAATTCAGGAGGCGGCCATCCCGATCGCCCTGGTCGGTAAGGACATATTGGCGCGAGCGAAGAACGGTACCGGCAAGACGGGCGCGTACAGCATCCCTGTACTGGAGCAGGTCGACCCGACCAAGGACTACATTCAGGCACTGATCATAGTGCCGACGCGCGAGCTGGCCCTGCAGACGTCACAGATCTGCATCGAGCTGGCGAAGCACATGCACATTCGCGTCATGGTGACGACCGGTGGAACGAACCTGAAGGATGATATCATGAGAATTTATCAGAAAGGTAAGCAGGATGGTTTGTTTGGTTTGTGTTGCAACGTAAGTTAATCCACACAACAACAGCCTTTTGTTTTTTCTTTTAAAAATTGCTCGTGGGTTAATTTATCGTTCACTTTTCTCTGTCACTTAACAGTTCAAGTGATTATTGCCACACCCGGTCGTATACTCGATCTCATGGACAAAGAGGTGGCCAATATGTCCCAGTGCCGGATGCTAGTATTAGACGAGGCAGATAAGCTGCTGTCGCAGGACTTTAAAGGCATGCTGGACCATGTCATTATGAGATTGCCAAAGGAGCGCCAGATACTGCTGTTCTCCGCGACATTCCCACTGAGCGTGAAGAACTTTATGGAGAAGCATCTGCGCGATCCGTACGAGATCAACCTGATGGAAGAGCTGACGCTGAAGGGTGTCACGCAGTACTACGCATTCGTGCAGGAGCGCCAGAAGGTGCACTGTCTCAATACGCTCTTCTCGAAGCTGCAGATCAACCAGTCGATCATCTTCTGCAATTCGACGCAGCGTGTCGAACTGTTGGCGAAAAAGATTACCGAGCTCGGGTACTGCTGCTACTACATTCATGCCCGTATGCAGCAGGCTCACCGGAACCGCGTGTTTCACGATTTCCGATCGGGTCTGTGCCGGAATCTGGTGTGCTCCGATCTCTTCACTCGTGGTATCGACGTACAGGCTGTGAACGTTGTAATTAATTTTGATTTCCCTAAGATGGCAGAAACCTACCTGCACAGAATCGGTAGATCCGGACGTTTCGGACATTTGGGTGAGTATTTTTTTCCGCCTATTGTTATTTGTTCTTATTATTGTTTGCCATTTTGATGTGACGCGGATACATAATGACTTCCGATGGAATTATCTTTTGGATTCAGCGTGTACATCCATTGTTGTTGAGCTCTCTGTAAATGGGAGAGCTTCGGAATTCTCGATTTTAATTAAATGTGTGTATGATTCGTAGGTATCGCCATCAATCTAATCACCTACGAGGATCGTTTTGATCTTCACCGCATTGAGAAGGAGCTGGGCACGGAAATTAAGCCCATCCCGAAAGTGATCGATCCGGCATTGTACGTACCGCGACCGGATGATCCGAACAGCGCGCAAGAGGAGCAAAACGTTAGTAAATAAGTGCAGGGAACATGGCGCGGACCCCGGGATGTGTGTGTGATATATAGAGTGTGAATAGAGCAGAACAGAAGGGGAGAGATCGAAAAAACGAAGAAACCAGAAGGGAAAATGTATAAAATTTGATTGCAGAACGAAGAGGGATGATGTCGCGTGGGGATAGATGTGTGCCGCCGGGGCCGAAGGTTATGGGAGAAAAAAAAAAACGGAGACGGAGAAGAGATGAATGAGGTGTACAAAATTGATTAGAATCAACAGCCAAAACAGAAACAACCGAATGCAAATTTGATGAGCAGCGCATCACATGTAATGTAAGAGATTTTCGTGATGTAACGCACGGAGCACACTTGTGGAACACGAAGGACAATTGACACAATCAATTTAATTTTTAACGTCGCAACATCCATGACGCAACGTTGAATGAAGCACAGCTTGGCATTATTGATGTACTCCTATTCTTTCAAGATGGAGCTTAATGCTGGAGTGCAAACGTCACCAAATGTACCGCCCCAGCACAAAGTAAAGAACAACCATAAGCCGTTAGTATAGTTTCACTGTTCAATATCCTTTGATGCGTGCGAAATTCCTCTTTTAGATGCCTCTTGTTTCGCGCCTATTAGCGTAGGGGAAGGAAGAAAAAGATATGATCTTTTTTTTCGCGAAAAATGCCTGAACGATTCATTCTTGTTCTGAATGTGAAAAACAATTCTTCGGCTAGATAGAGCATCTCGGGGCTTGCGTGTGTACATGCTCTGCTGTGTATGCTGTGCACTCTACTATAAGTGGACAACATTCGTTCGATTGTATTCTATTCCACCTGCACCCCGTGTATCACCAGAGTTGTGTGCGTGTGTGATAATCAGGCTTGATTCTTCCATGCGCTGCACAATAACACTCAGGGCTCTGATAATAGAACGGCGCTTAAATGATGAAGAGAGAAGGGGATGTGCAAAACAGCCGCGTCTCTGTTAAATCTGGTTGCGTATGACGTTTAGACAATCGATCGTTTAATTTACCGGCTTTTTGTGTGGTGTGTGGTACTCGTGTGCTTGTGTGTTGCGCGGTGTCATCATACACGAACGACTGCGATATTAATTTTTTACACGAATCGACCTTTTCTATCGATGTTTGGCGTAAAGGAATTAGCGAGTTTGACCACAAAGTTTCGCCTCATACCGTAGCTCGGATATACATGTCCGAGTATGTTCGTACACCTCACAGACATTAATCCTCCTTCCAACATCATTCTCTCTTCTCCGTGGGGTACCTTCCCATAATCGGCACCACGAGATCATTAATCATTATCGTACATTATCAGCAACAAGCAAGCAAGGAAGAGAAGCTAAAAGGGGATAGTTTGGGGTGAAAAGCAGTCAGACAAGATAGAAAGGTTAATATTTCTGATGAATAGATACGGGAAGTAACTGAAACATTTGGTGCACATCGAAGAACTAGGTGCACAACAGGGATTGCAAACTTAGAGAACGAGGAGAACGGTTTTGAATTTTAGCATGTGATGAAAAGGGGAATGGGGAGAATGTAAGATTGCGTTACTGTGCCAGTAGTGGTCACAAAATTACGTGTGTGAATGCATTGGTGCGAAGTATGAAAACGAATACAAAACACAAGCACAGAGAGTGGAACAGTACACACGGGAAATTTGTTGGAGCGTTTATTTTTGTTTGGATCGGCATGAGCAAGGAGGGAGAGCACTCTGGAAGAGTCTGAGGAAAGGGAAAGAGCGGGGAATACTTTCTTCCAACTTGTCTTGACGCTTTTTTGTTTGTATTCTGATGATTCCCTTTAGTTTTCGTGTCATTCGTGTGTTGGTGATACGGTGGCAGTAACACGGTCTATATTCTGTACATTGAAAAGTTATGTTAATTTCCTTCCTAATCTGGGAATGTATGACTGTGTTGTATGTATGTGTGTGTGTGTGCGTGTAATCTGTGGGAATGCTTATTTGCTAGCGTGCACTACTGCGTAGCGCTCGCCAGCAGAATCTATTCTACGGAATATGTGTGAATGCGGTAAGACAAAGTTGAGTGTACGGTTGTGTACGAAATGTGACACACATTGGGGGATTTAAATGGGATGTATGCTTTCCACCCGAGCACAATGCAGATCCACACCGATTCATTTGTTGTTTTGTTTTCTAGTATGGATTAAAAGAAATCTTAACTTTTGGTAGAAGTTGATACGCAACACTCAAAACGAGGAGAGAAACGTGCTGCAGAGAGACGCACGAAGAAGCAAATGAAAGCATGAGTTGAAGAAAACAAAGCTAAAGAGAGACGGATGAAATGGAGCTGGCCGGAAAACATAAATTGTACATATTATATAGGCTAATATAGCTATTAGAACTGTAAAATGCAGAAGTTAAAAGAAGAGTCTGCAAAACAAAGAGGCAGCGAACGATGCCACAACAACAGAGAGAGAGATATACGGGAGATGCGAAAGCAATGAGACAGACTGAAGTAATTTGAGGAAAAAAATGTAACTGATGGACGATTTGAAATGTCGGAATGTAGATGAGGGGGGTGGGAGGTATGGTACACAGAACGATACAATATTTGATAAAAACATCATCATCATTGTTTTTGAATAACGACCTCGGAAACAAACGTTTCCCTTCTGGGAAATGTTTCAAGATCAGTGTTATTCTCACTGGATGATTGAGCTGGTTAAGGGTTTCATGTATGTTAGATGGGACCTTTTAGTGCAACTTTAAAAGTGCGCGGTGTATCGGAAAGGGAAACTTAACTGCAGGAATAAAACCGAACGTCTAATGAATTCTATAGCTGTTCTTAGGGATGGTTCGATTTAGTTGGTAACACGAACAAATAGAATGGCCGACGGACCTTAATTGATGCTACTCTGAGTTGACTCTACGCGGATTAGGGAACTACATTTATTGGAGACCAGCATCATGAGACACGCTGACATAAGGCTTTTGGCGGAGTTACATGACATATGAGGGCAGTTAAGAAAGGATTTGCGTGAGTAGAGACTGAAACGCAAGTGTAGGTGTTTGGAAAAAGTTCCCGAAGCGTCCTCGCAGATGTTGTTGCCTTCCTTCCCGAAAGCGTGCTCTTTAGATGCATAGCAACTCAATTAAAAATGCTTCTTCAGCTTTTCTTGCCAGTTTGAGATATTGGAATTGGTAACTTTGGGGGGTTTAGGATTGGAGACAAGAGAGGGTATAGTTAAATCAGGGATATGGGAAGGAGAAAGAGGCAGTTACAATAGGAAGAAGAGATGTTGGACTTCTGCAGAGATATGAATGGTTATCTTGCAGTCTTAAAGATTTTTCATTTAAGGTCGTCGTTTGCGGACTTACCTTCCAGAGACATTACGATGCAAACGACCTACGAAGAACAAATCGCAGAACTGTCACCGATTCCACTGGAGAGAGTCGCAAAATAGAAAATTAATTTAGAATAATCGCGAATCGGGATGAATGTGGAAAATGTTGGTCAAGAATG
>AXCM01006388.1:0-15621 GCA_000473375.1 Anopheles culicifacies
CGCCGATACAATTCTTCCACCGGGCCGCCTCCAACATCAGGAGCATAAGTATATGTAATCAGAAGCCATGTATCCAAGCAGTGGTGGATTAGGTTACGTACAGGGTAATCTCTAATTGTTGTGGCCCCGATATTATTAGCTGGTGATAGTACATTAACTGCTAATGTGATGGAGTTATCGTCACAATTGTCAAGGAACTTCGAGGTCCCATTTAAATATAAATTCTTCAGAACCATGTAAAACTTCATCCTAGTATCTACATTGAAATAATTTCTGAAAACTCAGGGAGCGCGGGAGATCTTTTACTTCCCGAACTACGGAGCCCTATTGATCAAATGGGCCTTTAGCGATTGTCAAGTCGGGTAGCCAATTAGTCTAAACTACTGGCGTTTATTATATGATTGGACGTATAACGCAGCAATATCACGATTTTGAATACAAAGGATTGGATTTGAATTAATGAATCCAAAGGATCTCTGACTTTGTCGTGTCGAGGACCTGAGTCGCTGTAATATAACGTTTTTGCACTGCATCAGATCGAGAAAAAAGAACGTCAGGAAAAATAGAATGTTATGTACATTATTCGATCAAGTTTATCATTTCTGGCTTACGAGACTTAATTTTACTACGTAGTTTAATAGTCACTCCTCACTACAGGGGAACGGTCTGGTTGAGTATTGAACAACGGTCTTACCGTGTGAGACCAGCGCCGTGATAGTCTCGGCCGCGGTTCGATTCATAACTACATTTATCTTCTTGGTCTATGGCTCTGCAGCCTTAAAAGGGTTTGGCCTTCTATTTTTGACTTCCGCGACTTTAATTTACCCAAACAGGATAGTTACTCCTCACTATGGAGAAACAGTCCGGATTGGATTAGATCCCCGGTCTTGCCGTGAGAAGATCTCCTCGGAACAAAATATAAGAATCAATCTCTGTGCGAAACATTTTTCCCATAAATAGTTTTTAGACATTTATAAATAAAAATAGGAGTTTTTAAATGTGTTGGTAAGGATACTTCTTTAATTATTTGGAGTTTCACTGCAAAACTACTTGACGTAGAATAAGTAACAATTAAAAAGATTTTTATAACATTTTAATTAGTACAACAACATGTCTTGAATAAGATTTTAAATAAGAAATTACAATACAACTCTAATGCTCACAAATTAAAATTAATAACAACTGGATCGAACTTACCGTCTTTATCTGCCGACACCGCCATGGATGATTCTGTCGGTACCATCGCACCGGCATCCGATGTGCTCGAGGTACTATTCAGCTGCAACAAATTGCTCATCAAAAATCGATCCTTCACGCCATGGCGTGGTTTCTTGTCAACACTTGCAGCGATCGCACTGTTTAGTCCGGTCGTTGCATCACCTTCAATGGTCAGGCCACCGAATCCCAGCTCCACGTTACTACCTTCGTAGATCAACGACGATCGATGATCGGTCGCCATTAATCGATCACTGCCAAACGGATGATGTCCTGCCGTTGCGAGTGCAAGCTCACCGGTTCCGCTTGAAGCGTAGTATCGACCGGTTGGATCGGAGATGGACGGAGATACATTGGTACAATTAGGTACGATCACTTTACTACTCTGATCACTGCTTCCACCCAGCGGAAGATCATGGTTTGGCACACTAATATTCGATGGACATCCCGACGGTACATCGTACCACGCACTGCCGGATGCCGGTTTGCTGTGAAATTGGTCCTGCGGGCCAGTCGTTGCACCTTCAAGGATGCAATTGGAACTTGCTGACTCGCCGTAAGTTCCCGCTGTCAAGGCGGAACCGTAGCAATTCATGATTGCATAAAATGAATTCCGTATGTCTGCCAATTTGTTTCAAGCATCCTTTTATTTCTTTCTTTTATCTCACTCGAACTAAACTGCCACACACTTTTCGGTTTCCATTACTATTCACACAACAACCACACATGCATTTGGCATTAGCTTCAGAACATTAATGAGCTAATTATTTAATTTTTTAATTGTTACACACTGTTCACCCCCCACCACTGGATCACACAGGCGCGCGCACACGAATGTCAGCGATTGGGCACACAAAACATTCCTACTGGTTATGCACTTCCAGTGCACTGGTGCTGCTGCACTTCGTCCAGGTTCGTCTCGATCGCAACATAATGTCGTGTCTGCTCTCGTTCGATAATTAAAATCAAATGTGTTGCAGTGGTTATTTTATTTTTACAGCCACTTCCAAGCGCTCTCATGCAGGGAAACCAAACATTACAGCGTGATCTTGCTTCAGACGTTTTTCGTAGCGGCTTAAATTCAAACCATCTTCAAAAGATCACGTTTTCTTCATACTTGCGCATAACGCATAACGGCTTGTTACCGCCAAAATCTCTCGCGCAGCTCCTCCCCTTTTGTGGCATGACGATATTAATGTCGCCTACTCCTCCTTCTTTATGGCATGTACTACTCAGGGAATACGGGAAGTAGTCGCTTCTCGTGTATAAACGATTTTTAAACATTCTTCGATGATGTTTGAATTGAGTACAAAATCATCCGAAAAGTGTATTATGAACTAAAATAAATATTTTCCCAATTTTTTCTTGCCAAAGGATGTAGAACTGTCATCAATTGTTACTACTAAATAATGCAGTACAGCATACGTCATACGGGACATACAGTTTTTGTTTTATTTTATTTTTGTGCTAATTGGTGTGGACATCGATTAGGAATTCAGAAGTAAACGAAATTGCTTTCCATGTGCGGCTTTTTAGCAGGTATAATTTCGAATAACGCCGGTACAAGTGGATGAATATTAGTTTACTTTTCACGTCTAGCTAAGCCGTTCAAGATACCATACCATTAGTTGTTTTTAAGTTTAATTTTCGATTAATCGTTGTAGCTCAATTTATATACGCCGAGAAAATGTTAATTGGTGCTTTCAATGATATGAATGATTAATTTGGTTATTCATTAATTTGTAGCTTTTAAGTGAAATCTTGCATTCAAAATTGTTACTTGTCCGTCCTTGCTTCAGTTTCTTTTCATCTTGTATATGGTTGAATTTTATTATGTACATGGTAATCTAACATTGCAACATTTGTTCGTAACAGAAGCCTAGCGATCGTAGGAACTTATAAAAAACGGAAGTAAACGCCACAACGCGTCTTACCAGCACACTCAACAGGCAGTTAATACGACTAATGTTAACAATCTTTACTACACTCCTGCAGTTAAATATAGTTCCTTCTTTATCTACCATCTATTCTTTGACGAGTGAAAGACTTTCCATAAATACAGCAATATCATGTACATATGTAGTTCATGTTTAGAACAGTAAGAACATTTTTATATGCGCTATAGATGAGGATTTTTTAAAGAGGTAAGTTAAGATTAAACACTCCACACTGTGTAAGGTATAGTACTATTCACCGATTGATGGAATTTACACCGAAGAAGGAAATCGAAAGACACATGTAGATATTGTAAAACACACTTTAAGAACATCAGCTACTGGCGGCAGTACATTTCATTCTAATTGTAAAACCCATTCAATTACCCTCACATTAAATAGTCTAGAATCTAACTAAGCCCAACCATTGTCAATATGCAACAAGTTAATCCTAAATTGAATGTATATCTGCTTTCTAAGCACATATTCCATTATAACTACAAATAGGGAAACAATAACAGCTGTATTTTGGGAATGGTAATATTTGTTTCAAGGTCCCCGTAATCTTTACCGGAAGGGGAATACTAAACTCATCTGCATCACAAGAGGAAGTGATCACGCTCGTGTATAACAGTTCAACTTGTGGAAAATCATGAAGTGGACTACAGTTTTAAAATGAGCACAGTTTGAGGGAAAGTTGTGTGCTCATGGACACCGGAGCGATTGAGCCTAATAAATGCGGCAGATTCCATTAAGCTGTATTCTACACGATAGTAATTTTGTTGCCTAATTGAATTTGGGAACAATCAATCCCTGCATCATATCGAAGCTGTTACCGTCCGGATGCACGGACACGGTATCACCGGACGGTTGTTTTTTGACCAGCAGAAAGCCGTACTCGTCGATGCCTATGATTGTGCCTTGCAATGACTCACCTTCCGATCCGATCATGCTTATTTCCGCATCCTGATGCAACCAATGGCGATAGTATTCCTGCTGAAGCACTTCAATTCCCTCGCACTGAACGCGATCGTACAGTTCTTCCAACTTATTAAAGATAAGAGCAAATGTTTTTTCGTACGAAAGCAGTGGAAGCGTGGTGGCGTGCTTGTTATTGTACTGGGTAATGACATCATTTAAGCAAAGTGTTGGTTTGCTGTTGTTTAAGTTAAATCCAACGCCGATATTCACTATGGCAACGGTTGAGTCAACTTGCGTGTTGAAAATGCTTCCACCAAGTTTGGATGCGCCATATGCGTAGATGTCATTAGGCCACTTTAGTCCCAAATCTAGTTTCTGAAAGTAAAGAAAAAAAAGGTCATAAGCGCTGGTTTACTAACGAAAACTGCAAGTAATTTTTTGCTCGTTTAATTTCCCCTGATTTCGAAATGTATAACTGTTATACTGAAATATAACGCAACCCTGCTCACATTGCGCTGTAAACACAAGCCTCCACATCACCCCTTGACAGCTGGTTGACGTACGGAACTCGTTTGACAGCGAAAAAATTCATTGATTTTTTCGGAAACCAAAAGTGTCCCCAGGAACGAACGAACGACGACGACGACGCAAACAAATTCTCGAAAAGGTTCCATTTCCACGGCCGACTGCGGATTAGGGTCGTTTCAAGAATCTCCCGAACGTTCGTCATCCGCTGGCACTGTGTTGTGGGTCGACTTAAGGTTCGTTCCTTCGTGCCGTGGCCGGTGGAGCCATCGAGGCGCAACTTGCAGCACTTGGCGATTGTGAACACTCGGTGATGTTTGTGTGTGCACTGCAGGTTTTTACATTTTAGTATCGATTCATCTCCTACAGCAACTGTTTCCACTTTGTCCCCCCATTTGCCCGATGCTCGAGTACGATGATCAAAAAGTTGATATTTAGGACGACCTTTCTTGTTGAGACACGGAAAGCAACGATGAGTGTGCTGAAGAGATGAAGTGTTTTCCCGGTAGCAATATTAGCCAAGAGCGACCTGCACGGGTTGTTGTAGTCGGTGAAACAAGGGGACGACAAACGGTACGGATGTCCAGTGTGTTGGCGCTGGATCCGCACGGACGACGATTGCATTTCACTGGACGAATTTGGTCGCCCGGGCGGCCGGAGCAAGGTTTCGCTTCGACCGCAGCAACCCGCTGACGGCGATGATGATGGCCAACAATAATTCCGGTGAAGTGAAGGCAGCACCGGGCGGCACCGCCAGCGATGGTGCCGGCGAGGAAGGGGGTGATAGTGCTAGTGCCGGAGGGGACAACAGTGAGGTGAATATTCGGCGAGGGTTGGATGTGATACAGAGCATGATCGATATATCGGCGGATCGGCTCGAGGGCTTGCGGACGCAGTGCGCTACGAGCGCCGAGTTGACGCAGCAGGAAATTCGAACGCTCGAAACGAAGCTGGTGAAGCTGTTTTCCGATCTGTTGATTACGAAATCGAAGCTTCCGGAACGGCTGCCCGCTCAGGGTCTTCCCGCAACCGGAAACGAACTCAAGCAATGGCTCAGAGTTGTTGGTAAGCGAAATTGTAATCCCACTAGATAGTAAACTCGGCCGAACAACCGATAGCGTTGGAGAAGCAATGCGTTTAATTATTTTTGTTTTACTTTTCTTCTTCCGCTACAGGTCTGAGCTGTGCATCACTTAATGCTGTGATACAACAGGTCACCACGCTGGAAGGACTGCTCGAGAAGGATGAAAAGGAGCTGCGGACAATCATGGGCAATAACGTGCACGTCCGAGAGGAGGAAATTAAGCGGCTGACGCGCGCCTGCGGCAACTTGAGACGGTGCCGCAAACATCTCGAACTTCCCGCAACCGACGGTGGTGGCCGCAAAGGCACGGAACCGCACGATCTCTTTTGGGATTCCTGGGACCGTCAGCCCGCCTGCCATCGAACGTCACCTCGCGTCAACCGGTCCCTTGGCGGGAGTAAAGCAACCAACAAGCAGAGCGCTGTAGCCTCCGGGAGCTATCATCATAATCAACGCCACAACAACGGGCCAACAGGTGCAGCCGGTGCAGAATCGCATACTGTTTTGCAACAAGCGACATCTGCGACCAGCAGCACGACCGCCAATACCAGTCCGCAGACGGAGGAAGGCATGCCGCCAACAGCCCAGCACGAGGGCACGTTGCTAAACCCACAGCATGCCATTTCTCCGGATGAAGCTTCCACCAGCGGCTGCACTCCATCGCCATCGCCACCGAACTCGCCCTCTAACGTGCTGCTGCACAACAAACAGAATCGACGAGGCTTTCCCACGACACCCCCGCCGAGGAAGAAACACCAGACGGCGCTTCTGTCCTACGCATCCACTTCCTCTTGCTCCCCTTCAACAGCGGCAGTATCATCGTCCACTGTTTCCACAATGGCAGGCACGAACAACACTACCATTACCACAAATTCTGGCACTTGTTCCGCGACCGAGGCTAGTACGGCGCTAACGAAATCGAAATCCCACGAATCGCAATTTGGAAACCAGCAGGGTAATGGGGGAGCTGGTGGTGGGAGTGGCTCCGGTGCTACCAGTGGAACCAACAACAACAGCCATGCCAACAACAACAATAGCATTAATCACATCAACAACAACATTCCATCGACGGTGGTCTCGCTTGGCGAGGGTTCCCTAACAACAACCACCAGTGCGGGGTTACTGACCGGTGGTACCAGCAATGGCTCGAGCGGAACGTTTGTATCCCAACAGCAGCAACGGTTAATGGGAAATGGAAGTGCGAATCGCATGGGCACATTTCCTCGCAGTCGACTATATACCGAACCCACCATCACGGGGAGTGGCGGCGGAATTGGTGGTGGTGGTGGAGGTGGAACCAGTAATGTCCTCAGCACCAGCGGTGAACACCACCATCATCACCATCAACAGCAGCATCATCATCAGCAACCCCCGTACCATCATCATTATCATCATCACCTGCAGCAACAGCAAGGAGGGCCGACCGGCACCGGAATGTCACCGGAAGCGGGTGGAGAGTACGGTGGAACCGGTGATCCAGGTATTCCGCCACATCCGACCGGTGGCGTTGGTGTTATGGTAACTTCAGCCGTCACCTCGGCCGTACCCCCCAAATCCCCCTGCACGCCCATCATCACTCGCGGAATGGGGCACATGATACAGCATCGGTTTACGAAAAAATTCAAAGTCACCAAGAGCACCTGCGACCTGTGCAACAAGCAGATGTTCATCGGCTTCAAATGTACCGAATGTAAGTACCGGTGCCACAAGGACTGCAAATCAAATGTACCACCCTCGTGCGGTTTGCCACCGGAGTTTGTGGACGAATTCAAGAAGTCGCTCCAATCGGACACGCTGCTACCGACTAGCGTTTCTCCCAACATTGGCCGTTGCGGTGGTACGGCTGGCGGTGGCATCATGTATGGAAGCGGTCGGGGTGATGGCAGCAAGTCGGGAATGGTTCGTGGACCGATGCACGCTGTACACGCGTGTGGTGGTGGTCCGGACAGTAGTTCGGCCGGTTCCAGCTGCAACAGTTCGTCACCCTCGAGTCCAGCCCTACTCTCATTGCCACCGCAAACACCTGCCACGTCCAAGTATTCGCAATTTAACTTTCCCGAGGTACCGAGCGGTGCTGGTTCGATGATGATGATGAACTACTCGTCTTCGACCACCGGCGGCACGATGGCAATGAGTGGTGGAAGCGATCGGAGCGGCGGCGGAGGCATTACGATCGAAACACATCCAATCGGCGGCCCCGGCAGTGGTCAATGTGGACTTGGCGGAAGTCTCGGTAGTAGCGGAGTTTACACGATGGACACCAGCGTCGAAATACCGAAGCTACAGTTCTCCGACATTCCCGATCATAATGTGCCCGGAGGTGGGGAAGACAAAACTGGTTCGGCCAGTGCGACGAGCACCGACTCGTCCTCGGATCGCACCCCGATACGGCTTGATTCAACTGAGGAGCGTGATCATGAGAGCAGTTGGCCGCGCCAAAACTCCCTCTCATTGAAGGAGTGGGACATTCCATACGACGATTTGCATCTGAAGGAAAAGATCGGCAACGGACGGTTCGGGACGGTGCATCGGGCACTCTGGCACGGTGATGTGGCCGTGAAGTTGCTGAAGGAAGATTACGTCGCCGACGAACGAACGCTAGAAGCGTTCAAACTCGAGGTCGCTACATTCAAGAAGACGCGTCACGAAAATGTGGTTCTGTTCATGGGCGCCTGCATGAAGCCACCGCGTCTTGCAATCGTCACTTCGCTCTGCAAGGGTAACACGCTATTTACCCACATCCATCTGCGCAAGGACAAGTTCAACCTGAACCGCACCACACTCGTGGCGCAACAGATCTCGCAAGGTATGGGCTACCTGCACGCACGCGGCATCGTCCACAAGGACCTGAAGACGAAGAACATCTTCCTGGAGAATGGCAAGGTGATTATTACCGACTTTGGTCTGTTCAGTGCGACCAAGCTGCAGTACTGCGATCTCGGGTTGGGCATTCCTGGTGGCTGGTTGTGCTATCTAGCCCCGGAGCTGATGCGCAACCTAACACCGTACCGGCCAGTGGAGGGTGATCTTCCATTCTCGAAAGCATCGGACATTTACGCCTTCGGTACGGTTTGGTATGAGCTGCTGTGCGGGGAGTTCCCATTCAAATCACAACCGGCCGAATCGATCATCTGGCAGGTGGGTCGCGGCATGAAGCAAACGCTGGCCAATCTTCAGGCATCGCGCGATGTCAAGGATATACTGATACAGTGCTGGAGCTACCACTCCGACGATAGGCCCGACTTTGCCAAACTGCTGACACAGCTGGAACGGCTGCCGAAGAAAAGGCTTGCCCGATCACCTTCACATCCGGTGCAACTGTCTCGTTCGGCGGAATCGGTATTCTAGATCCAAACAAGCGTGTTCCCAACAGAATCTGGGAATTCGTGGACAGGGAACGGCTGCACCAGGCTGCACAGCTACTACCATTTCAGGATGATCTTCAACAAGCAACACCTAACCCCACACATTGCTCCGTGTTGGTTCGCTGCTTCATTTGATTTGATTATGTATCAAATGTAGAGCATGGAGGACACAAAACGACGGACGCTTTCAATGTGTCGAGATTATTATACAGACAACACTAAATAAATATAGGGACGCGAGTGTATTAAAGGAGGATGTAAGCAAGAGGCAGTACTGCAGTATGTTACGCGGTAGGAAACTCGCAAAAGGTTCGATAGCCGTAATTAAAGCAGAAGTAACAACCGTGGACAAGTCGTCGTATGGATGCGACAAAGTGTTAGAAAAATGAAAGCGGAAAAGAACGTGAGAATGACAACATAAGAACAAATTAATCACATCATTGGATCAGAGTTGTAATCTAAAATAGCTTCAAAGTTGAATAAAGTGTGACAAAAATACTACGAAACAATGAACCCTATTGCATTTGCAACTGAACAGTGCGAAACTTGCTGGAGATGACTTAGACCTAGAAGCTCAAAAGAAGTGCGAAAGAATTCTTCTTCTATGGTTCTGCAACCTCTAGAGGTCTTGGTCTACCATTTCTGGCTTCCGTTACTTGAATATGTACCCGTAACAGACTATCCTGTAGTCCTGCGTACGGGGGGGAACAGCCCGAATGGGATTCGAACCTCGGTCATGCCAGTTCGAAGACCGGAGCTAAAGAATAGAGGGAGGAATCATCGCCTCAGACAATTTCCAGGTCATAGAATTATCACACACACCATGACACAAAAGTCATTGGGAGGATGCAGCGATCCAGGATCCGAAGCAAACCCAGACGACTTTCGACTCTTTCTTTCCTTCATAGCTTAAATGGTCAAGCAAGAAACACTCACCTCGTACCCAGGAAGTGATAGGACGGATGAGACTACTGCAATAGCCACTAGATGCTGCACTATCGGCAACCGTTGTCCCAGCATGCTGTTCATCGGGATGTGAAGTTGCAGCGAAAACATGGCACATCCAGCTGGACTTAACCACTGCAACATGGGAAAAGGATACCAAAGAAAAATTGTTGAGTTGAGATCCAAGAAGGAAGTGAGCCTCTGAATATAGGAATCTAATCTACAGAGAGGCAAAAGTTATATGTTGGTTGAGTAGCTCTTACCTGGTTATTGCTTCGACCCTTTCCCTTCGTTTGATGACGCGCAATCACCATGAATCCGTGAGCCAAAGTCAAGTTAGACACGATCTGCATGGAGCTGGTCATGATTGGTGCGTAGATTCCAATACGGCCTACCTTCTGTGTGGTTAAGTTCTATCATACAACAAATTAGGGGCCAATTAGAAACAAAAGCAAATCGTATCAACACGACCGTTCCATACCTCAAAGTACTCCACGGTGGAAAAGTCTTCGGGACAGTGAAATATCATCACCGGCAGATGGGAATCGGATGCTGGAATAGGTGTACTATCACCCTTACCACAGAACTGCAGTGTAAGATCCGTTGTTTGTATTACATTTGGACGGCTCATGGTACTTTTAAGTGCATCAAGCATCGCTACTTTGGCCTTAAAGTGAAACGAATGTAAACATTCCATCATTTGGTGTTTCTGCCTGAGGATTATGACGTCTTCCTTACTTACCTCATGCTTGCCCAGGAAGTAGGAGTTCTTGTAAACGATCGTTTCATCAGATCCTCCACTTTTCTCGCGCAATTTCAGCCCGATCCGGCTACCCAACAGATCGCTCAATATTTCGTAACGCAGCTGGTTTGAGTTTTGCAGCGAATTGTCCGCACCATCGATGTTGGATTGAAATTGTGATGGGTCCAGCTCAAGATGAATCTACGAGGAGTTTAGATAACCAAACATTGAACCGAACACTTTCCCTTTCGTGAATTTCAATCATACCTGGGAAAATATGGCTCTACCGCCGGTTTTCCTATTATGAGCTTCCAGAATGCTGGGTGTATTCCACGTTTCCTCCTGTGCCAATATCTCCACGGCAAGCGAATGTGGTTTTCCTTTGCGATCGGTAACATCCACATACCTTGAAGAGCGTTCAAACAACGAATAAGACCCATCTTGCGCATATTCAGTTGCAGATACTTACGATATTGGCAGCAAGGTGGATGTTTCTTCCGATTCCAACGAAAATTGCTTCTTGGCCGGTGACAACTGATAGCAGAATATGTGATGAAGCATTTTAATTTGTTTCCATTTGCGATACGAAAAGCTAACCAATTCACGTTCACGGATCTGCAACGGTACAAGGCGCATATGATTATTACGATCATTCAATTAATCTGCACATCCAACCCCGAACAAACAAACCCACCTCTGCTGTTTTCGAATCGGGCAGTATAATATCGAGCAAATCCGAACACAAGCTAAACACAAGTCCTCCGTGTAGGAAGTAGTCGAGCAAAATCTTTCGCACCTCCGTATCGAGCGAACCGGCCACGATGATCAGCACCGTACTTTGTTGCCAGCTGCTTCCCATTGCTTGCCCCGTAGTGATCGGATAAATGGTGTAGGTGTTCGGTTCCAGCAGGTTATTGAGGGTCGCGATAACGTACTCCATCGTGGAGCTGCTATCGGAGTGGACTAGAATATTCGGTGGTTTCGTTACGACGCCCGCTGGACCGGTACCCAAACGTAACCGACTAGATGGGAATGAACTTTTACGCAACGAGCGTATTGGTTTCGATGCTGGTACCACCGTCGTTTCGTTCTTGGTCGTCACTGGACTCGGCAAAGGTGGTTGATTCGCTTTGGCTTTAATGGATTCATCGTGCTGTTGCACCGTTCCGTTGGAACTTATATCCACAGTCGATTTCGGTGGTTCCACAGTGGGTTTGGGAATGTCTTTGGCATTGGCTGTTTCTACTAACGGTGGAGCTACTACCGTATCTGTTGGCTGTACTTCATCATTGATAACCATAGCAACGGTATTACCATCAATCGAAGATTCTTTCTCAGTGTGCTCATTGCGATTCATCAATTCTTCCGTGGTGCTTCTAGATATAGTAGTGGTATCAGGTTCCAGTGCACAGTCAGCGGAGTCGTAGCCATTAACAGGGATTAAACCATCAGTTAGATCCAATTGGGATCGGTTGCGCGAGTTGCTTCCACTCGAGAGTAAATCCGCTCGACTTTGACTGGAAAGTACAGTACCATCCATCGTCTCTAAAGAAATCTGAAAGGGAAAAGTACAATGCTGCTGTATAATTCGCGTGGTAAGTAATATATCCGTTCTCTTACCTTAATATCATTCGATGAAATAATATCGGGCTGCACTCCGACAGTTGGGTAGTTCGTGGGACACTGTTCATTATCAAGTTGCTCGATTTCAAGCAAATCCGTTAGCCACGCATCCATGGAAAGGCTTCTTCGACATGCCTTCAATAGTAAGTCGCTTGAGCTATTATCGCCACTCTGATCCAAAGGCATCTGCTCGCCCGACGTTTGAACACCTGCAAAGCAATGCAAAACAATCATAATCTCTTCTCCACGCAGCCGGGGTGACCATACGTACTTTCCAGTTGTACCAACTTCAATTGCCCGGAATCTAGCTCAAATCGCCCGCTGCCAAACGTTGCGACGATTAGCTGAAACAGTCTTGTTGCATCGGTTTCAAGCAATACTTCCAAGCTTCGATTCTTTCGATTTCTCCACGCTAAAAAGCGTCCAAATCGATTCAACATTACGGCAGAGTCCTCTTTCCGCTCGGGTGAGTCTTGCGTTGGAAATACTGCTCTTTCAACGGTTAGGATCACCTGCACGAGTTCGCCGCTCGAATTGATGTCAGGACATTCGAGGTATGAAATCAATTCTTCCGGAACTCTGTACCAATCGGTCAGTGTTATCCGTCTCACTGGATACACAAGACAACCGCGCTGATCGGGTAGAAACCAGATGCAGGAGGACACGCTGGCAGCAGAGGATGCATCAGGAGAATCGAGCTGGACAGTCGAGTCACCTACACGTGGGAGGAATCGTACGAACATTATCAGTGATCTTGATCGGACAATTGGGGGGGTGATCGACAACACACAACACACCATTAGATGTAGTGTAAAAGCTGACAGCGTAGCGATCGGTCAGTATTTGCTTGATGCTATTTCTTATGGCTCTAAATCTTAACGAGGTACGAATGGTAATAGCGAAGTACATTAGGGTAAACAGCATTGTGCACGCGAGAGTGGGTCGACGAGGGTCAACGGGGAAAACTTTAAGCAACGGGAAGGATGAATGATGTTACGGGCTAGATCGGATTAGATGCAGTCGTTTATTAAGCACCAGCGGTAGGACATGCGGGTGGAACGCTCACGCCTATGATTAGTTGTCGTTATTACTCTCGCTGGGATGGAAAGGAGCGAAACAAGAAATCACACACTGCGTTTTTCCCCTGTTCGATCCGTTCACGCAATAGCAACCGATGACGAGATAAGATTGTTTACATTCTTACCCACTGTCACAACATATGGCACCCATAGTCTTTTTCAGCCCATTTCACATGCAACCAGCGCGAACTGTCAAATCAGTGGGCCTATTTCGATGTGATTGAAAAATATATTCGATCGTTATATCATTATAGCATCTCCTGCACGCCATAATGACATGCTCATGCTTTCTCGCTCTACCTAACTAAAAATCAAACCTGCCAAAGTGAGAAAGCATGGTGGTCTTGCCTACAGGGTCCGGTATTGAGTGTGGGCTCGTCTCTTTTCCTTCGCAAAAACAGTAACACAAACACACCAACTCTGGCACATTTAATTTCACAGTTATTGCTTTTTATTGAAACGAACAAATACCTAGAATCATACATATTCGATAATAAACATCATAATCAATATAAGTAAGTAATAATTGTAGAATTCAAGATCTTCGTACAGATATAATTGGATTAGTAATTTCGGACGGGCTGGGATGCGTGGGTTGGGAATGCGGGATTGCGGAGAAGGGTATAATAAATTATTGTTTCTTCCTTTGTTTTGTCTACATCCACTCTTGCATGCTGCCTTACTTAAACGCAACTAAACTTTACACCGTCTTCACTAGAGAAACAGTTTTGGCAATGAAGTCGATACTTTCTAACGCGTACATCTATACCATTGGTGCCGTCCCCGAGCTTAACGTGACACACGCAACACTTGAAGCATTCGATGTGGTAGAACAATCCCAGGCTTTCGATGGCCATCGCTGCACCCTTGCCTAGTGCGATAGAAACAGAGAGAAGAAACAAAACATAAGCAAAGGTAAACAAAATTGCATAACCAAGCTAACCGGGCAGCACACAGAACGTGCAGGTAGCTGATTATGATGTACGCAACAAATCTGTGCACAGCTAAGACCGGGAATCTGTTAATCAGCACGTACCTAACTCTATTCGGCAATGGGAGCATTCCTTTTTTCCACTCACGCTCAACACTTTGTCGCTTGTGTTGGAATACTTTTGCTGCTGGGGAGGAATCGGAGGCAGAGGTTGTTGCAGCTGTTGCTGGTGATGGTGATGTTGTGAATGTTGATGGTGATGGGATGGAGGCAACGATGGGGACTGATGGTGATGATGGTGTTTCATCGAATTTATCATTGCCAGATCGGAATCCTCCGATAAATTGCTACGGCTGTGGGAGGCACAAAGGGGAAAACCAAGGTCATTTACCTAAGCTAGATGTTTGCTAGTTAGCGGTACCTACTCCGAGTTTTCCGGACTGCCCGCGTTCAGCTTCTGGACACGTTGCGTAATTGCATCGATGACAAACTTTGGCAATGGCCGTTTGGCGTTGTTCGTGTTGCTCTTCTGATGCTGTTCGATGCGTCGTTGTTCTGCCTCCTGCACCAGCCAGTGCTGTCCATACGGTGTGTTATTTGGTCCACCGCCTCCCTGACCACGGTTCATCACCATCGTCTGTTGCTGTGTAATTTGTTTACTATCTGTAAAACGAACCAAAAGAGTACAAAAGAGATCAATTCATGAACGTCAACATATATCTCGCAGCTTCGTAATTTACCTTTGGGATGTTGCTCAAACATACTGTTGGTGGACATTCGTTGTCCACCACCGCCGGCTGCATGATATCTGACAACGCCTGGCGGTAGTGAGGCACGATCTGGGATACCATTCATCGTTGGTCTTGGTGCTACTGCGGGACGCTTGTCGAAAAATGCACCCTGTCCAGGTGGTCGATGGTCCATCGGTGGCCAACAGGTCGAACCATCGAAGCTAGTGGCCGAATTGGCCGAATATTCCTCACCGTACGAGGACAACGAGGATGGATGGGAAGAAGAGGCGGCAACATTCGAAAGATTTGGCATAGATTCGCGGTGCAACGATCCCATCTCGTAGCCGGAGTTTGCATCATCTAGAAACGGCGTTTCGTACGATGCGTACGAATTGACGTTCTGTAGCGATCGACTGTCGATCGCCGGCATGGAAGCCCGGTGATGTAAGTGATGCAGATTGTGATGATGTGGTTGATGTGAAAGGTGGTGCGAGTAATAATACGGTTGCTGTTGCGGTTGACGTTG
>AXCM01006389.1:0-15540 GCA_000473375.1 Anopheles culicifacies
TATTGGATCTGGATTGGCGACCCATTAGACATGCTCATTAGGGCTAATAAAGATAGACGTTATCGCTAAGAGAACATGGAGTTATATGAAATTATTTTGAAGGACCTGATAAATAGGAGAAAGCGTTAGCTCATTAACTATCTTACAAGTCACCGTAATGATATACGCTATAACTTTGAGTAGTAATCATCTACGCAGAACCTCACTCGATTCCGGGTAATACTCGCCAAGTCACATTACTAATCGTACCAAGTAATGTTACCGTTCTTCTCCTTCTACATTGTACGACGGAACCCTAAGGGTAAGACAAAGGTAGCGATTTACTTTAATGGCCGGTATAGCTGTACGGTATAGCTGGGAGCTGTTCATAACCATTCGCCATGACGCTAGCATGACCAGTTGAAGCTATCTAGAATCCGTATCCGGGTACTGACGTAAGAAAGGCGAACTAATGCCTGCAGAATCCGGCTAAGAACCTAGAGCAACCTCTCTACAGCCCACGCTGTATCGTCCATCTTTGGAATGTCTCCACCCAATCATCACCCCTTTCCTCTTGGCTCGATCTATCAATCGCTGATCGAACGCAACCTTCGATTCGGCCAACCAGGTCACATACATTTGTTTGTGAATGGGAATGTGGAGGAACTTCACTGTGACCCAGAGACGCAACCTTATAATTAACACGCAAACTTACCAACCGAAAGGACAACCGACAACCGAGTCGGATTCTATCGGGCCACTACCGAAGAGAAGTCACGTAGAATTTAAAAAAACAGCCTATACCCACCCTTTTTGCACGCACTCCAACATTCGTGTGCGGGACATAAATCATCGACGTTATTGGTCCAGATTTGAGCGGAGTGCTCTGGATTTTTTTTTTGCCAACTTTCGTCCCATTTGCAACTCTCCTTGCATTAAATTTTATTTGACAGCGTAACCATCAGGCCCAGGGTTAAGAGCGGAGTTTTATCGTTTGTCCGGGCGTCAGGGAACGCGTTAGCGCAAATAATAATCCATTCCGCCTTCCATCGCATGTGCGAGCGGGTGCGAAACAAACGTGGGGTGGGGTGAGGTGGGTCTGTGGCGCCAAGCTAATCCACTGCAAGCGCAACAATCTGCATACAGTGTTCGTTTTTGCGTCGTCCCCATTTTCTGGCCCGTTTGGTTCGACTCCACCCCACGGTCAACCTGTGCGCTGTCTGGGGTCACCGAAAGTCTTTTGCAGAAGGCGATACCGAAAAGCAACGCACGGTTATTGACACAACTGTCCCGAGCAACAAAAAACCCCCTTCGTTTAGCCAAAATGTATGCTGCCAACAACAAACCCTAAAAAAAAGGAATTCCAATGCATAAGCCACCGCCCTTGTTATGATGAGGAGGACAAAAAAGCAACCCACCTAAAGCTACCTCTTTAGTGGGCCGATGTTGGATAATGCACTCACGTGACCTCTGACCACATCCACGAATATCTGGAGCGTCTGGGTTGGAGATTAAATTTCACTTTTGTTTTAGAGTCCGTACCCTTCGAGACTGTATCCAGACCTGCAATGACACAACCGGCGCAATTCACCAATGCAACTGTTACCAAGCTTCTGCAGACAAGGTCAGTTGGCACGGTGGGAATAGTGTTTATCGGGCCACGATCCTTATTTCCGAGAATGAAAGGCGAAAAGTTGTATAAAAGAGAGAGAAACGCCGGGTTGCAAAAAAAAACCCATACTGCCAATTCCATAGCGTACTTCAGTCCAAAATAGGGAACCAGGATAAAGAACGGATGCCTAGGGCAACACCGCGAACGCCGCACAAAACGTGTGCTGCGTGCTTTGGTGTCGTACCGGCATAAACGTGACTCAGCCAAGGTGACACGAGACCCGGCGCTGCTTGATTCTGAGTGCGATTATTCATGCACCAGTTTGCTGGACTTCCTGGAGGTCACTACCATCCGCCAAACGTCAGGAATCGTAGGTGGAAACGTAGTAAAGATGTAGATTTATCTACACTCGCCTGATACTGCAGGTACTGGGTGACACTAGGCTGTTATACTGTCCAAAACACTCACCAAGGTTCTCTACCTTCTCGTACGTTCATACTTGGGGCTCTAGGTGTCGGGTGTCAAAACATATCGACTGGAGCGCCCAAATGAGCAATGGAAAAGCACATCAAATTGGGGAGCGTTGGACGACGTTTATTTAGTGACTGTTTGACTCTGAAAATTGACAACACAATGTCAAAGAACTGTAAAGCATAATGTGACTAAGGGTTGGAGTAACTGCACCACCAGATAACCTTGCAAGAAGTTAGGGTTGGTTTGATCAAATACTTCTGAAATGTTGGTGCAATTTTAATATTTTAGCGCTTTGTTAAAATAATTATCTGATCATATAAACAATATTTGTAGAAAGGGAGTCAATTTGTATAAAATCGAAAATCAATTTTTAATCCATTTTAATTGGCGACCAATACTTATGTGAATTAACATCCATTAAGCTACTTCACACACAGCACAGTGCGCAACCAATGCCGCCATCAAATCGAACCTTTCTCCACATCGAGCGCGTGTGTCATTTGATCACACCGTAATACAAGGCTTTATTTCAACTAGCATCATTACCAGTACCAACACGGTCGTTCGATACCAGTTTTGTGCATAGTTTGTCAGCAAGTTTATCTTTCTCACCATCATGGCCGCCAATTCGCGATCATTTGGATTTGTCAGCAACAAAGTAGAAGAGTAGATGACTACTATTTTTTGTGGTACGTATCCTTTCCTTTGCTTGACAAAATAATATAGCAGCCGCTGCTGGAGCAATGGAAACAGAATAAAACAACAACAAAAAACAAACGAATCACACTAAACGTTCATCCGTTTAGACACGGTAAGTACCAGTTAGAGCTGGATGATTTACGGCTACATTAGAGACACCACGAGAAGGGGAGCAATGGATTTTTTCTTTATGTTCATTTGTTTCGTCCAAGTACCTTCCACAATCCCCATGGGCAATACGATTAAATAGATTAAATCGGAACGGAAAAATTGTATTACCTACCACAAACGGGTTCCTCGAGCTTATGCGCTCTGCAACATTATCGCAACTGACGCTGGGGGTATATTTAGTTTTAGTTTTGTTTTATAAATTAAATCAACCTCATGTGTACCGGGCCAGAGAGTTAGAGCTGGGCGAGAAAACCTTTTTTTTGTTTCGTTTTTCGTTAGCCACTGGCACTTTTTGTCCGGCACCCGGTACGAAACGATCCGTCTTCCCACACCGTGAGCTGCGGCGGACGGCCCAGACTGGCCGGTACCAGGCCAACCTTTCACCGTGTCATTCAACGCACTAAATTCTTCGTACTTCTCGCTGCAGCCCCTTGGTGTGTGTGCGCGATCAAGACTTGATTTGACATGTTTCTGTCATGAAAATTGCTACCCCCGACGCTGGTCCGCCCGAAGCTGGGCAAGATCCGCACCGCACACGGGAAAGCCACCCATTTGCGGCATGCATCAAAGCACCCGCTACGCTAGTGCTGTTGCCAAGTGCACCAAGGCACTTCCAGAGCGCCAACCGCTATACGTACGCATAACCTTACTGTGTCCGGGACGTTCTAGCGTTTGGCGGAATGAACACACCACCTGAGGTGCATTGCGAACGAACATCAGCTCATCAACGCTGCGATTAACCAACCGACACGAATCGAGCCCCAAGAGTCCCTGTTGTAACAGCAGCTGACCATAGGTGTGTAAGGATATAGTTTGTTGCAACCAGCGAACAAGAATGTACAAACGAATTAATTTCAGTCACGCCAGAACCAGGATTAATAGGCACGCACGCACACGAATTTGCCACAATTGGTTGTGGAATGCGTCGTACGCTCGATAGTCATAGTTCACTGGCGCGGTTTTGGCTCGCGTCCGGGGAAAGACCCGCCGAGCGTACCAATGAGCGTTGCCAACCATCGGTCCGGTCCTAAGTAATATAAATGAAGCAATTAAAAGAAAATTTAAATCAGATTAACCGCACGGGATGGTGGTCGGGTCCGATCATCAGTCAGCTTCGTAACGGTCCGAGCAAGAGAGCAAAGATAACGTTGGCCTCTCTAGGGGGTGTGTGTGTGGAAATGGAAAATCGACCAGCTGCTGGTGCCGCACCAACTTAAGCCTAACCTACTAAGTCCTTGGCTGCGGTAGGACACCCTAGGGGGTTTCCTCGCTCCGTCTCCATCGGGTCGGATTCTAGCAGCCAATTAATAATTTATCAGCGGTCAGTACACGACGCGAAACAAGGGCCGTGAACGGTAACGATCAACCGAACCGAACCGTCCATCACCGTGTAGCGTGTGACGAAATTCTCTCACTCTTTCACATCCAGCTGCTGCAGAATGCAAGCCCAGCATCGATTTCAAATGACCGACAAGGACCCATTTGGTACCGATTTGAGTAACGAGTAGCGTCTCAGCCCGAGTTGCAGCTGTTACTGCAAACGCTTCACCAAAGATCGCTGCTATTACTTCTTCAGCAAAATCACAGCGATGGACCGGTGGACCGGGGGTCGGGTATGGGTACCAGCAAACGGTCGACAAGTATCGCTAACCTGTTCGCGTTCATTACGTACCATAATTTGATATCGTCCACAAACGGAAACGTCAAAAGGTGACATTACGACCGTTGGATTCCGTCAATGACATGTACGGTATTCATTAAACGGAATCTGCAACCGTTGCTAATTGATTTACACAATCCTGCGTACTGCAGCAGGAAAAGACTGTCCAGCAATGGAATTAGCTGAACGGTTTGAATGTGCTAATACGATGCAGATATTTCGTTTTCATTTGCATATCAACAATTCAAACAAATATACTAACAACTAAATTTAGTACTTGTTTTGACATTTAGACGTTTGCTACAGGATTGACGTTTATAGTCATGTGTTGAGAGGTTGTGTTGGAGTTGAAAGACAAATGCCCACTCTAAATGAATTATATACAATTTATTATAAGCGTTATCTTCTTAAATTACAGTTTAATTTGCCAATAAAATCCTACTCAATGTATTTTGCTTTTTGTGTTTGCTCTACGACCTCCAGCTTGCCAATAATTTTACGCTTTAAATCGACACAATAAACACATTTAAGTAATGGTTTACACCGATAGGTCCTGCAGATAAGACGACCCCCCAAATCACCACCGTTTAGCTTAAGTATAGCTATTCGCATCGCGATGACGCTACGCTTAGCTCAGCATTTTCTAGTTTCCCCCCTTTGCGTTCCAATACTTAAACTTTCGACCTCACAAGCTGGTTGGGTTGTTTTGAATTTGATCTTTGCTTGTGCACGTTGTTTCTTCTTGCGGCACTGGTTTAGTGTGTTGGCGGTGCTGTTTTTGTGTGCCACCCTTCCTGCACTCGATCGCACGCGGTCCCTGAATCGGCCTGATCAACACCCTAACCAATCATTATCCGGTGATCTAAATTGATTTGTTACAATTACAGACGGCATAGCGGCTGGTTACATGTGTAGTGTATTAGCCTGATAACGATCGGCACACTGGCTGGGGTAATGTTTGCTGTTCTATTTATTCATAACTCGATGCGTGACTCCACCGCTCTACCTAGCGGCACTATTCTACTTTAAGCGCTCGACTCCATCTAGCGAGATGGAATGGTAAAGGGAGTGAACACAAAAAAAAACCTCACACACGCGCACAGATACTCCGCACGGAGCTAGTAACGTCATGTACGCTAGTCTATGGTTATAACACATCGCAACGCTACTTTTACTGTGGCGTACATGCGGCCAGCACTTGCTGCTTGCTGTCGATAGTTTATTCAAGCCTCGAGGAGTAACAACAAGAAAAAATCTTCGCTTACCAACGATACACTATAAGTATCGCCTGCAACTACCACCTCCTTAAATGATCGCCGTAGCCGTAGACTCGCTGCATATCTTCTGATTTTCCAAGATCCTTATCGGCGAACTTTAATTGCAAAGCGAACAAACAGCTTATCCTAAGCGATACGCTTAAGGAGCACCACCCTACGCCCGGGACAGGTTGGACATAGGATCGCCACCATCTTCTCACCATCCATAGCAATGGCGCGTGGTCGAGGAGTGACGCGCGCACAGTATTATTATCATATTCATACCTGATACGAATTGATCGTGTACGAGACACGGTTAGGAAATGATGCCGATACAGTATAATTACGCATTGGGGAACTTTTGCGTGCGTTACCACCTTTGGGGACACCACCAGATGACACCGCACTAACATCACACTTAATATGTTGATTGGAGGAATTGAAATGAATAAAAAAAACTGATAAAATATCGAAATTAATACTTCTAAATCATAGCCATGCGTGCTGCACGCCATTTTATCCCGACGCGTGCTCAGGACCTTGTCAGCTTAACTCGCGACAGAGTGTTATTTATAGGCAGGATTTTTTGCGTGACTCCTAGTGGTATCTAGGTTGCTTAATTCTATTAAATATATCCCTAATTTTCTTAATAAGTTCGAGTTACTTGAAGAGATTAGTAGAATCATAACTTTAACGAGTGAGGTTTTAGTTGAGCAAACTGATTACGCACTAAATATTCAGGCTGTTTTACAGCAAACGACATTGGCAAATCGTACTGAAATGGGAATTCCTACCAGCGACCTAAGTACTCTGATAACCCTACTTGTTCGACAGCTGTTATCGCACATTCCACCTAGACTTAGCGGCCGGTTACCCATAGAACACTTGTTAAACTTGTTCCAAAAACCTATCGAAAAGGCTTTTTCTCGACTACTTCTCTCCCACCTAGCCGACCGTTCGGCATGTCAGGCTTTTCCTCGCGCTAACGATCTGACACCAATTTTGTCGATCGTGAAACACATTTATGCTATTTAAATTTATCTCCACTCTAATAAAGCATGACAGTGTGGTAGCCACGGCAGTCCCCCAGATGCAAACCCCCTTGCACGAATGCACATGCCACAAGTGCAAATACTCAAGTGCACCGAAGGAAGCTCGAAGCTTCACCCGAACTGGTCCCACGACGGACGCGATTGATTTTCTCGTCCTTCCATTCCTTCCCGCCCTGCGCTGACATTTTTCGCACTTTTAATCCACTGCGAAAGACACTGCACTGTCACAGTCATGCTGGCGACGTTGACCCAGCTTTTCCGATAAACCTCGTCCGACACACACTCGTCCATCAAGTGTCGTTTTTAATCCCAGCACTGGAACTAGAGTCGTCACTTTCGAACGGTTGTACGTGAGCCTGGCGCTCAAGTGCCGCGTGTAACCGGTGGAGCTTATTTGGAAGGGTTTTTTTTGTTTTGTGAAGGCGCCTTCGCTAGGGAGTGGCTACGATGTGACACTAATGCTAGCGGCGCTTGCTTTTGATAAGCATGTTTCCATTGCAATCATTACGGTGGGCTAACGAAGGGAAATCCCGCAAAAAGTTCAGCTTTCTGCTGACCAACAGGAGATGAGTCATTTGAATTTTGTGCCTTATGTTGCAGAATGGAAAATAAAATTCAATTGTATTTTTAGAATGTCTTATGGGCCTTCAGTAGTCCAATGTTGATTGCCACCAACAGCACATTCAATTCGTCCTATGTTAACATGCACAGAAACATGAGTTTTCTTTCGATCAGGTCATAGTGTCACTGCTGCCTGTTGCAACACATCTCAGCTAGTTGGAAGCACATTACGTACCATACACCTCCACCTCCATTAAGTAGCCCAAAAATATTGACAGCCGACTCGCACTCTTCAACAAGCACCATTAATCACGCACTCAATTATGTCGACCACGTGTCAAAAATTAACCAATTCATCGCCAATCGCTTGACCGTAGGGGCACCCGCAGTAGTTGGTACGTCAAAACAAACACTGCTTTTGTGTCTGTGTGTGTGTATGCGTCGGGTCAAAAGGGAAGGATTATCGATGGCAACGGTGGCCAAGTGCAGCGGCCGAGCGTTACCGATAACCTGACGCGCATGAATGATACGCAAAAATTGGTGCACCCAGCAATGGTTGGGCATCGAGAAGAATGGCGAGCCCGTCACCAATAATGTGATAAAGTGCCTCGCAGACAGACAGCTAAGTGCCATTTCATGCAAATTCTTTACATCCAACGGTATGAGTAATAGCGCGGTGATAATCGTACGCGTAGTCGCGCGATCGTTACGGGAATGTAAATTAAGAATCGAAGTAATTTGTACGGCAAATGATTGACAACAAATTGCAATGCGATTAATGGCTCATTTGAACAATGTAGTGCAAATTGGACGAAATGATAATATTGCAAACTATGTATTATTTAAAAAAAAAAGATAATTAAACTGTCTGTGATCAGAACTCTTTTGGTGCATTAAACGAGCCACTCAGCTTAAACTTGGCTTAATCTCTTAAAAATCATCCTGTGCTATTAGTGAAGTAATTATTGTACTCTTTCTCCTTTCCAATTGGTCAAAAATGACTACTTTTTGCGAAATAATTCTCTTCAGACGGACCGTTTCTTTCCATCTCCAACCAATTGCTGATTCCGATCGGCAAATAACCAAACAGAACTAGATCGCTCGATCTAATCATTCAGCGTCTCGGCCGGTCGGCTATTATTGTGAAAGGAACCGTACCGCTCCAGTTTCGAAGGGTAGCCAGATAACGATCGGGCCCGGCTAAGAATGAACCATGGGAACGCATCGAAACGTTACGTTTCTGCTACCTTTGCCACACGCACACCAACCGTCCATTGCATTCCTTTTCGGACCGTGTTCGACTCGGCACGTTACTTTGCTTATCGACGGCTTCCCTGGCTGGCTGGCCTGGCGTCTCCAAAAACCCGTGACCGCACCGTGATTGAGTGAGCGCGATCGGAGCGAAAACGGTAACGCACGATAAAATCGTGTGGAAGTGTACGCCGAATATGGCGATACGGACAAGGGGTGGCAATGGCAATTGTTTGCAAACACTGCCTTAAGGGTGTCTGCTTTTGGCAAAAGGCTTTTATCGGCTCTCGAGCGTTCCTACCCGCGGGGGCAGCGTGCGGATTAGGTACGGTCGTTTGTGCAAAATGGTGCGTGAAATTCACATCAGCATCAGGATCGAATGGCCGATTTCATGGCGGGCAAGAAGTTGATCCAAAGAAGAAAAAAACTATATGATCCCCATACATAATCGATTGCAATCAATTTGCAAACACGGTTTTTGGGAATAGTACTTACATGCAAGGAGTATTTTTTGTTTGCTTGCTTGCTTGCAAAAATTGATAATGGACGCTAAAAGGTGACAAAATTACACGCTGCTTGAAAGGTCCCGAAAAACCAGAACCATAAGTGGAGCGAACGAATTTATCGGATTATAATAATCAATAGGGGTAAAGTGACATGCTCTCATTACTAAAAGGAATTCAATGAAATTTATGACGCATTTATTTATTTTTATTGCTAAAATAAATTTTTTACTCTCGTTCTTTAACTTTCCAAAAATGTATGGCCAAACTTATAGTGTAAACCAATAGAAGATACAATACAAAGCAAATATTAACTTATCAAATAGCAAATCAAACGCAATGATGCAAGACAGGTCACGTGACTAAGGTATTTCCCCTGCTACAGCCTGCAAATCTGACCACCCGCAGTATCACGACCACAATACACCGCTCGATCAATCAACAGTCCGGTGAACCTTATGTGTTTCACCTGCTAGCTTGTCAGTAAACCCCAGCGCTGGATGGTAGAATGCCCATTCGCAAAACATACGGCACGGTACAGGCGGCCCCGGGAAAACGGTCCACATAAATCAAAGAGCCTGCCCCGTGTAGCAGCTGCCTTTTCCTCGCCAGAATTACGTGGACGTAACCTTGAATTACGGTGGGCAAGTTCACACCACTGCCCTGCGCGCAAGCATGGAATGCAAGATCGCCCAGCGATCGCAATCGAATCGAGAGACGCGCATTCAGAATCAGAACCCCTTCAGAAGATCGGCCAGCTAAAGGGGGGAGGGGGGACAAATGGACGGTGCTTTACAAACGCATGTGACCTCAATTCGCTCAGTACGCTTGCTAGTCACCGTACGCTAGTGACGACGGTGTTCGACCGGGCACCCAGAAAGTCCTCGGGCACTCGCGCTGGGTGCCTTCCCACGAAAACATTTGTGACATTTTGGGGCGTGTGTACGAAGCGGTGCGATCACTTGCGGCGTTACCAAACGTCAAACATTTAGATTACCGGACCTCACTGTTCACGTCCATGGCACGGCATCCCGAACGGACGTGAGCGGCACTTTTTTCGGGAGCTGATCGAGCTTCTTGGAAGGAGATTCTGTACGCCAGTGCTGACTGTCAAATCAAGCTAATGGGTGTTGCTGTGCGCCACCTAGTAGCTGTCACTCAACTTTTATGTATGCTTAATTTAATTTGAAGTAAAGATATCATACAGTATTCGATATTGATGGAAGGGTACGTTGAAACGTGGTATGTAAACCTCTGCCACAAATACGAATCCGATACGATCCATAGAACCGTCCATCAAGGGGTAACTTCCCACGTGTATTGGAACTACACGTAAGAACTAATTTCGTATCGAACGAAGGAAAGCAAACCCATACGCACAAAACCATGCGAGGCTTTAATCTCGCAAGGCCATCCCGGTTACGGTCATACGCCGCTTCACAGATCCGGCTGCCAGACAACTGCTGGAACCCGTTTCATCCGTTCCGGCCAGCCAGCCGTCCGTCCGTCAGCATAGGCGCCAACCAATGCCAATAAAAAAGGTCACGTGCCGCCTCACACCTCCAGGATCGGACCGGACTCGGGGACCACATCGATATTAGGACCACGGCTGACACTTCTTGTGCTAGTGTGGTTCGTGGTCGTAAAAATTAAC
Organism: Anopheles culicifacies; assembly: GCA_000473375.1. NCBI lineage: Eukaryota > Metazoa > Arthropoda > Insecta > Diptera > Culicidae > Anopheles > Anopheles culicifacies. The sequence continues at coordinate 10,873 of AXCM01006389.1, forward strand.
CGGTGGCAGCTGGTGAAAACTCAACAAGCTCGTGCTAGGTCACGCAACAAATCAATGACTCCGAACGCGGTGTCAAAATTAGGAGCTGAGTCATCCGTCGCGTCAAACGCAAATTGATGGATTAGTTGTCAAATGTCAGACGATATTACCCTTTTTCGGGACGTCTAATCGTCTGTGGGTCAGTTGGAGTTTACAAAAGCAAAGGGTGAGATGGAACAAAAAATGTTGCCAAGAGTTACACCAAGCACAAGGTTCTCGTCTATTAGAAAGGTTCTTTAAGAATTATTATTACAAGAATTTTTATGATTTTTAAATTATCGATTGGACGAGTTATTGCTTGGTTAAGTTGGGGACATTTCCAAAAACAACCCTAAAAAAATCAGCATTAAGTTACAAGGTCTCCCGAATGTTTATCGATTTTTTTTACCAAACATGGAGATCGATCAGTAATATTTCCAACAAAATCCAATTACTTAAACAGAAATTACCAATACTTTCCAAACCCCTTCGCTACCGACATGATTCATTTCCGCTACACGTATTTGCAATTTTGCCCTAATGGAAATCAATTTTTATATGTCCACCATCAACCTTGCATCCAATCGAAACAGCAGCCGGTAAAATGGTTTCTGAAATCGTTCGCTCCAATAATGTCCCGGAGAACCGTGACCTAGAACTATTTATCTACCAGCTCGTCCAGTTCTCTTTCGCAGTCGATGCAATTCTTACCCACATTACTACGCATTCTACACGCCAGCTCGGTGCAGTGTTGCTTGCTTGTTTGGTAGCCGTAGGTGTAATTGATTCGTATTATCTCATTTTCATATGGCGCTCGAGTTGGCGCTATACATCGACGCCTTCCGAGGTTTAATTTAACGCTTCGCAGTACGCTGGCGTCACTGGGCGTCAGGCAAACGCGGAATAACCACCGCAGAATGTGCAGATCGGGGTGACAAAACGACGCCTTAACACTTGTTAAATGGAGCCACCGACCGCGAGCTGCCTTTTTTAAAAGACGCCGCGAACGAGATCGGTACGGGCGCGGTACGCGATTGTTTGTAAATTACACTTTGTACTCTGCGTTTAAACGCACCAATGGAACCCGCACCTTACGATCGCAACTGATTAAAGCCAGAAACATAAATCATACCCCACGAAAACGAACTTTGGCGACCCGAAATGGGGGGAAAAAAAATAGGGGAAATACAATCCTTTCGGTTCTTCCGAACGACCTACATACGTAACTGACTGATGCTCAAGAAAACTGCCCCTCTCATATTTGACGCCCTAAAACACCCTTTTTCTTACTTTCAAAGGGCTCCCCCCCGAGCTCGGTTGGCTTTGTCCTGGGGCGGGCTTTCAAGCGGGGTCCAACAAACGCTCAGTGACCCTGCACCGGCCAACACCATTCGCCATCGAAACCGCTCGGATGTTTGACGGACAGGCGACACTGAAACGGCAGCACCTCCTCAGCATGATATTTCGATTTGAAAACTTCGATTTAATATTCCTTTTTAATTAAATAAAATTATGTTCTCGCGTGTGCGAATCGACTCAAACACGCGCGCGCTCTCTCGCACACAGCCACACAGGCTGGTTGATCTGGTTCACGGCAAGTGAACGCCACACAGGTGTGCAAACACCTTGCCCATTCTATCGGTACGCCCATTCTGGCCCAACCGAGCTTCAAGGAGATCCAAGGCTGCATGGAACGCTGTCCGCTGACGCTGGCTGCTGCTTGCTGGCCCTTCGCGGAACAAAGATAAAAGCGCTTGCGCGCGACCCGAACACGAAACAAACTCGCCTAACACTAATGCGCCGAGACGTTGATATACCTCTTTTAGATAATATCGTTTCATCCACCAGTTACACCCAATTATCAATCGATAATAGGCATCTTAAGGTTAACTTTTGTGCTGCGTACGAGTTGATTAACAGTTCTCACCTGTGTATGTAATTAAATGTGGTTGTATTCCACAAATTTAAGGATAAAACAGAGCATACTCTTGTGACGATCATCGGATAAACGCGCCGTTTGAATGATTTATGCTACATTATAATTTGCAAATGAATTTATGCACCAATATTGACAATTTTAACTTTTTTCCACTGTCATTTATTTCAATCGTAAATTTAAACCTCCACGACCGAAACGTTACATGTATGCTTTCCACAAAAAAAGCCGACCGAAAAGAAACAAGCAAACAAGAATGTTGTAAATTATGCAAATAACAGGCTTCTGAGTAAAGCGAGAAATTGGCACCAAAGTGACACCGACAACTGCAGAGGCAACCGAATGAAGAGCATGTAGAGTGTGCTCAAACAAGGCGTAGGCAATAACAAGCTCTTTACAGATGCTGGGGACAACTTTATCAGCGAAGAGGTGGGTTTAAATAGAGCGTGAATAAAGTAACGTTTAGCAGTCTGTATAGAGTTATGTCTTAATTGGTTGTAAGTTTGGAAATTTGTCAATTATTGGTTAGGAAAATAAATTAGTTTAGAGTTCTTTAGTAAGTTTTAGAACTATTCCTCAAATTTATTTATTTATTTATTTATTTATTTATTTATTTATTCCATTATGACGGCTACGTAGCCGTATGGTCGACACCGTGTGTGTAGAAGAAATAAGTTCAAAATTTACAAAATTTACATGGCATTTCCTCCTTGTATTTTGTCTTATCCCGGGCATACTCGGTTATTTTCCTCAAATTTCTTAAACATTTTTTTTTAATATTAAAATAAATAAGATCAACTAAATTGTATGTTACCTCTAACACATTCATCGGACATTGGTATGAAATTGCGTACCAATTGTTTGCAAATGAACAAAGCGTCCCTCCCGAACATTCCGGCCAGCATGGTCGTTATCTTGCCCCTGCCAGTTACTGCCAGAACCTTACACACGCCTTACCCAGCGCAGACAACGCGACCACCAAGAAAATGTGAAATATTTCACGCTCGCTCGTTAAATGTCAACCATCATTAGCGAACAACGGACACCGGGAGCCGGACCGCGTTGCGTACGACAACAGTATACGAATTGCGCGAATGCGCGAATCTAATGCCTTTAGGGAGAGCCCACGACGCGATGATATATGAGTGCGTGTACGGTGCGTGAGAATAGGCAATTATCGAAACGCACACTCGCTAGAACTGGAGCAGTCAATTTGCGTCCCATATATACATACATCGACAAACTCAACCGGAATCCCCGGGTAAGCGGCATTGGGCTGGCTGTCTTCACCACGGGGAAACACTTCACCTCCCCGCACCCAATGCCCAAGACGGCACGGGCGTGACTCACACAGCACACTGGCATCCCGCAGTGTCACTACCTTGGCCAGCATTTATCCAACGCTTTCCATGCGATCAATACTTTTCACGACCTGACCTGTACTTCGTGTTTCACATCATCGCGGTGGACATGCCACACACACACACAGGATTGGACGTGCGTCTAATCAAATACCACCGACACCAACCGGAATGCCAACTGCCAAATTGCGACAATTAATTTCATTGTACCGACGGCCCACAAACCAATCATTCGGCGAAGGCTAGCGAACCGATTATCCTGGGGTTTGGTTCGGTGTGCATAACCTACTTTTCGGCACGGTTCCAACGAGAACGCCAAATAAATAATCAACAACAACCGGCGAGATGAAGAAAAAAAATACAGAATTCGTTTCATCTTAACAAACAGAATATGAAATGCGTTTACCGAAGCGTGTCTCCCGTACGGCTTTGGAGTTGGAATTGAAACATCAGCGTGCCAAAATAGATCGAATTTGTTACACAATTTTTGGCATTTGCAGCGTGAAGTCTTCCAACGTTCCTGTCGGTATTTCTTTTGTCCAAAGCTCACCTCACCACCACTACGATGATTGTCCGATCATTACATTCCTTTTCAAATTAATAGATTCTCTATGATAAGCGATTGACATTTAAGATACAGAACCATATTCTATATGGTCAAGACACCACAACGTGTTATAACTATTTTTATGACTCCTCAACATGCTTAAACACCTTTCCGTGTAATTATTCCTTTTAAGACTATCTGTTTTGTTCTTGTTCGTTGATTTATTATATAAAAAAGCTTATTTTCCACTCATTTATTCCCTGGACGCTGCAATGCCTTACGCGCCCCACACTAGACGCATGACCTTCACCGACGAAATCATCCGAACGAACAATCACCAGCAGCCCAAAATCTCTTTCCGATTCACTGGACCGACCACGGGCCTGCCAGGAAACTGGAAAACCTTCCCCAGCGTAACAACTTTCAACTACCACGCTGCCAAAAGTTGATCAGTGCCGGCGAAATTCGATAGCTTCGTACCGAATCCGGTCCAGACGACGAGTGGCAACGAGTGGCGTGGACTGCACACGCGTGACGCGAAGTTCCGCCAAGGCGCCAACACTGTACTGGCTGGTTCATGGTCAAGTTTGGGGCTTTATCGGGGAGGGTGGCTTTGTTTTGACAAATGAAGCGAAGGTACCCAGACTGCACCCACTCACAGAGTTGGTGCTGGATGATGTATCCGGGCCCTTCGTATCCATCTCACCATCCCAAAGAGGCCCGTAGGTCAAGAGCAAAGCCAGAGCAAAACAAGTAAGCCTACATTCGCTACGGATACGTAACGTCGCGACAATGGAACACATCCT
>KI424269.1:5501-19597 GCA_000473375.1 Anopheles culicifacies
AGGCTCAACTCAATTTCGCTCCACTGGTTACGTTTTATAGCTCCACTGGTCACTGGGGCTGCGAGCATTGGAGAGCTGTTTGGTTCTACCCCTGGTGCTGGATCAAAATGCGTTCCATGCCGTACGGTGAAACAAATAGATCGCTGGCGTGGTTCAATCGCTAAACCTACTGGTCCTTCATGCCACATCGTTCCGCGTTCCTAGTAAACCTAGTAAACAGACAACCATTTTCATTTTAGCATGCCATGGAAACACGTTTGGAGTACTTCTGTGGGATGGTGTTGGGGGGCGAGGATGTTGGGGGAGATTTTCCATTTCTCTGCCTCATGACCCCTCCTGCACCATTTTTCCCCCCGCGATGATCAACCGATGTAATCATTCGATATTCTGATGTGGACACATTTTTATCACTCTTTTATTTTATTGCCCCAGCATGGCGTCCGAGCGCGCTGCGAGTGGATGTACAAAGCTACCCATCTTTCGCTTCTCCCTCACGACCCTCCATGCACTATTGTTGGGAGAATATTTGCTAGGGTCCCCACTGTTGGTAGGGGACCAAGTGATGATAGCCAGCTTTTGACAAATAATCTTCTCCAAGAAAGGGAAGGCGGCTCGGGAACTAAAGGAACCCCCAGCGGTTCGTTGCTATTGTGCCGTTGATTGAGAGCAATGGGGAATGGGCAGAGTGAGCGAGAGAAAAGTGAAACGATGCCACTCTCATTCATGCGGATGGAACAGAATGCCTCCGAGTTTTTGGTTTTTGTTTCGGAGGATTTCTGCACTATTTCATGAATCTTCTCGCGACCGACTGAACGCACAATAGAAGATTTGATTTAGTTTTTTAGCGATTTTGGTGGACTAGTGAAGGAGATTGTTTGATACACGGTGTAGCTGCTTGGTTTTAATAAAATCGTTCCGCTCGAGTGTGACAGCTGTGCGAAAGTCGTCGTTTCATATTCGACCACTGTTTTGCGATATTGAACCATCCAAAACCATCAGTCACGCGCGACAAGCGCGTCCTTGTATTTAAGTGGGAAATGTCTTTATTTTATAATCCATCATGAAACTTATGCTCCTAAACAGCTCGGTAAAATTTTGTTTTATTCATTGAATTTTAATAAATCATTGTGTGAGCAATCATCCTACATGGTTTCTTGTATTTTTTTAATGCATAGTCTTTTCTTTATCATTTGTTAAATTTTTCTCTCGGGATCGAGAATGTTTCCTACAATCCTCACGTATCGTATTCGATAAGGAAAGTTAGTACCATTTTCACGTTATTCCTTTACCTTGCTGAACCGTACACCTTTTCAAAAAGCCCCTCGTAAATAGAACACCCCATAAAATCTTAATTTAGCTCAATCATTTGCCGCGTAAAAGCCCACCACTAGAATGGCTGCAAACAGTGAGAAAATTACTCCGTCCACTCCGTGACTGACAAGGTTTGGAGTTCCGGAGTTTGGTGGGTAAAACAGCTCACCTCCAGCTTCCAATGCTGACCGTCTTTTAATGAGATAAGTTATCAAACTAATTCCCCCAACCAATTGGTGGTGACCTTTAGCAAGGAGTTGGCCCGGATGTTTTTTTGTTTAGTGTAGCTTTTGCATCGCATTTCTGCTTTCTCAATTTGGGGCACTGGGTTGGTTGTGGAAGGAAAAAGTAAAAATATAATCAGCAACGACGTTTTAACATCGAAGCGAAGGTTTTGGTTGTAACAAGAAAAATAAGAGACAATAATCCTTGCGCATTAAAAATGTATACCAAACCGTGGGATACTACACATATCGCTACCAAGCTTGTGTTTGAGTTACGGAATTGGATTACATCCTCGGATCAAAAGGTTATCCAACCGGGATGAAATTGTGTTACCCCCAAAAGGATTCCAGCATTTGCATTCCCATAGCTACAACATAGTTATCAGCACATTTTAAATGTTCTTCAAGCATACGCCCTCAATGCAACATGACAATTGCCACTTCACAGAACATGGCATGGTTTAGTTTGTGGTAAACCGAGTGCTCCATTGAATATTGCAATTTTCAACCACAATCTCATTTCCTGGATGAAAAGTTTACAACTCCTGACTGTACCGAAACACTTTCTTTTGTGTTTGTGTTATTTTTCATCTAAATTAGGAAATCGTCTTACCTACTCAATCACTTTCAAATCACATAATTGTTCCCCGCACCGAGAAAATACGTCCCTGACTGGCAAATCAGTCACTCGTGCCCGTGCCTGACAGGTCCGATTAGAAGTTTCCAAGCATGAACGACATACGATGACGTTTAATGTGTAGCAGTCCGTAAGTCGAACCCCAGCGTTGCCTAGTACTTCGCTTGCTAATTGAATCGAATAACTAGCAATTAGGCCAGTCACATGGAAACGATTCTAGCATGTGGAAGAAGTTGAGTCGCTTTTTTATTATACCTCGAGTGGAGATAGTGCTTATAGTGCCAGTGTCAATACAAGAAGGTGCATACTTTCGCCAACACTGCATCTCCAGTGCGGCTTTTGAGAGATGTACCGCTCGATGAATGAATTCCCAGAAGCTCTCCAGTGGCCCATTGTACGAAGCGATGGTTTTGACAAATAATCAGCACAGAACAAAAATTATCATGGAACGCACATGACCCGACCGAGTTCATCAAAGGGCACTGTAGGTTGAGTAGTGGAGTCAGAAACCGGCCGGAATGTGCTTGTGGGATGCCATAAATTTAATTACCGTACAGATCATAAGCCACACAGTCTGTCCGGGAGTGGGCCGTACAAGAGGTGCGTGGCAGGGTGCGCAGTGTAAGAGTTATGATTGTGAAAATAACTTCCTTCACCAGCAGAATGCATTATACCTCTTCTATGCTTTAAATAGCTCAAAACAACTAAACTGCTCTACGTCGTATGCTGCACGCCGCACATCTCACAATATTGTGTCAAAGGACACTGGATAGTGCCAGAATAAAACAAAAAAAAAGCCTGGGAAAAGTTTTACTGGTGGCCCGGAAAGTAGAGGAGTGATGCGTGCATGAGTGGAAAATCCTCTGGACAGTTCCGTCCTGTGGGTAGCCTGTGTTTGACATGTTTTCCGCTCGACCAGACTTCCGTCTACACTGTCTACCGATGGCACTGGTTTCATTCTTTCTGCCCTGCTGAACTGCTGGTGGAATAGAGTAGTTCGGTCAAAGCTCTACTGCGTCAGCTAATTTTTTTTTCTCTCGCTCCACCATTTTGTAAGTGAGGTTCGCTTTCTTCTGCACGTTTCATTTGTTCTTTTATCTGCTAACGCACCGTGACAGGCAACGTTCGTTCGGAATCGATGGTACGGGCAGTCTTGTCGTGTACGGTCACTGCTTGTAACGGGGTGTGCGAAGACTTTTTTGCAATCATTCTATATGAACGGTAACAGCACAAACGTTTATGTAACCAGCTTTTATGTGGTTCAGAAATGGGTTTAGTAACATTAAGTTTATATCGGTTAGCGATGAAGTAATACAAAAATTTGTTAGTAGCTTCCATAAAAGATATAATCGCTTTAAAGAATGTTTGTTTAAAGCCTACAATACTTCATTTAACTACATTTTTTTGTTTGATATTCACTCAATTAGTTCCTTAATGAGCTAACTCTACTATTTACACATTAACAACACTCTAACACAAGCTTCGTTTTGCACGACAAAAGCCGTAGAACACCATTTTCGTAGAATTATGCAACGTTGTTTCATGGGATTGCAGTGGAGTTCTGGAAATGCATCGCAGCCACTAAATACAATTCCAAGAATACCATCGGATTTATCCCCTAACCCTGTCGCTTTGGAAAAAAAACTAAAAAACAACCACACCATAACCATGCTTCCAGCATACGCTTAGCCTCATGCGTCTCCATCTCGTTTGCCGGCAGCCATTGAACGACCGTACAAATCCATTCGGTACCGAACGCAACAGCACCGTAAGGCAAAACGGCCCAGGGATGAAAACGAAATAAAGTTTACATTTATAACTGTCGTATTATCCGAATGCCGCGTGTGTCATTCGGTTCGAATTTATACGTGCGATTACAGGCCTTCACTCTTTGCTCCCCGAACCAGTCGTTGTGGATCTCCCCAGGAGGGATTTCGCTGGTACATGGGTTTCGATACCGAGGGTCTCGATATTCCGTGTTTGCCTTCCGGCACCGGAACGAGTCGGTGGCGAGCCGCTGGATTTGAAAGCCCATGGAGGCTTTGGTGTTGGCTTTTAAAATGCTCTCTCCAAGCATTTCTCATTCTAGCACCACCATCCCCGGGGCCGCTCAGTACAGGTTGGCTGTACATGCGAGAGGCCCCACCCACGAGCCTTCGAAGCCTCTGAAGCCTGGAAAGAAACGAACGGTTTAAACGTTGATACAGCGTGAATGGGGAATAGCTGGTACGTACGCTGGCTCTTGGTGGTGTAACTCGACGAAAAGCGAACGACAAGCGCTGAACGACGACACCCGGTTGAAGATGATCGGAAAGCATTTGCCAGGAACCGCCGGAGGCCAGAGGTCGATGCTGGATCTGCCCTGATAGTGTGGATTATGGTTGACACTCGTAAACTTGCTATTTTTCGGGGAGGCAGTAAGAGAATGCCTTCACCTCGTTTGAAATATCCCTCCAACCCAGGAGGACACGGTCGACCGAATGGATTACAGCCGATTGCAGGCAGCGACCGTCCACCGTACTGGTCCCGGTTGAGGCATTTCCGCACTAACCCGAGGTTATCGGATGGATTGCTAATGGGATCATCCAGTGCAGCCGGTTTAGCGAGCGAAACATGTGGTGGTGGGATGTAAGGGAAGACCATGGGGAATGGACAAAAACCACAACTACACTCAGGCGCGTGTTCGTTATCGGCGTAACACGATCTTGACGGAAGATTGAACAACAGATTGCAAACTTTTAATGAGATATATAAAGGATTAAAACTTGTGCAAGTGCGCACGGTTGGGATTCTTTTCCTCCAGAAGCAGTGTTTCCACTCGAAAAAAGAGAGTATTTAATAAAGAACACTTTCCTAGCTGCTTCTGACCAACTTGTAGCATCTTTACGGAGGAAGCACTTGTCTACTGATCGCTTAGATGGGAGGAAGGTCGGTTGGATCGCTAAAAGGTTTACACAATAACATTTATTTCTCTTTACTGGGTAATTTTTATCAAGTACTTGAGCACTGGTGCTCTGGTATTATGGAGATTTTCTTGTTTATGCGTTATTTTGGTGGAAGAAATTTAAGAGCAATTTAACCATTTTGGATTAGAAGGAGAAGAGATCAAAAAGTGTAAGGAAAATTCAATGATAAGGTTATTTAATTTTTTTGCATACTTTTAGGCATCATTTCTAATCTTTCCTGGGTACGAAAATGAACCATCGCATTTGAGCACTTTTTATACATTTTTATTCAAAAAATTATAATTCTAGAAGTATGCAATCAACACTACTAAGTTGCATTTTCGTAATTAAAAAAAAAAGAATGAAATATTTAACAAAACCGTTTGGAGGCATTTTTTAGACCAATTTTCCCATTCACCATGTGGAAAAGGGATTCTTTTCACCCTTTAGATAAGCAACCCAACACCCATGAATGTGTTTTGTATCTGTTCAATGGGATGGAAAACTTCTACAAATAGCCCTTTCTTTATTTGTTTCACCCCCGAGCGAAAGCGGTTTCCTTGCAATATGTGAGCTATTTTACACCTTCCCTTTTGTGTCCTAAAATTCCATTTAAAACAAAACCGAAAATGGATCATCCCAGAAAGAAACGATTGAACTGATGAGAAACGAACCTAACCGAAGCGGTTCCTTCCAGAGCTAAAATAAAGAAAGAGCGAATGAAACAAAACAGAAGCACACTGAAGAAAAAAGCTTTGTTCTCAGAGGGAGTGAACTGCGGGTGTTCTTTCGTTCAAACCACAAATTCCTTTTATTTCCAATCACCATTCATCCCCCTAGCCGACACTGGCTGCAACTAAATGGCCGACAAGAAAAAGTGCTAACACGGGAAGGGCAGATTGAAGTTGCTTCATTAGATCATTGTTGTGCCTTGAGGGCGAGCTTGTGAGTGTTGAGGGCGAGGGTTTGGTTGCATCAAGGGTGAAATGAAGCCGTCGATGTTAGATGGTGAAGTAAATTCTCTTTATGAGAGGTCAATGATTGGAAGAGCGTAAAGAAAGGTGGGGTTTGGTTTCCAGATACCAGCATAATGTGGCTTATCGTGTCCAGGGAAAGCTTTCTAGACGATGGGTCATGGGTTCCTTCCTTATTTTTGACGCCCTTTGGTCCCTGAGCTAGAGGAACTGAACATTACTGTTTGGTTGTTGTTTTTTTTTGTCTTCTCGCTCATACACCTCTGCTACTATTATTCCTATCACGTCCTTCAGTCGGTTTCTGGTGCGGTAGAGCACTTTTAATCCTGCAAGTGGCCACTGCAGAAAGGCAGAGTCCACCTTTTGTCCAGTCTAACACCAACGAGCCTTGCACAATATTATTTGATAGCTTTTCATTGCTTTTTTTGCTTTCATTGTTGTTCCTTACTACAGGCGACAAATTGCTGATTGGTTTCGACGATCTACGATCGATTGGGAAGAACACGAAGAACATCGATGATTTTGCTCCACATAAGGTAATGCAGTTGCTGTCGGTGTGATAAACTTATCTTCTCAAAAATGAAAGTAATGTAGGAAAAAGGAAGTTTGAAATTATTGTCCTCCTACTATGCTGGTAACAGGAAGGACAATATAATTTTTTTAGCTGTCATCGTTTCAATAAAACGATATTGTCTTATCGTCGTTTCTGGAAGGAGAATGTTATTGCACACAAAATGTGGATTCATAGTGCTGCCTTTTAAATCTTCTTCAGGAAAATAAATAAAACGAAACATCATTTCAACTGCTGCATTCAAAATGCGCGAAAAGGAATGAAAAAGCAACTTCACACAATTTCACTTCACCGCTCTTCCTTTGCATTCTTCTCAGCAAAAGTTTTTTTTTCCAATATCTGTACCTCGTCTTGCAGCCGCGATACGAAAGAAAAATGGATGAGGGTACAAATGATAGCCAAAGAAAAGGAAGGCAAGAAAACAACTTAAACTTAGTAACGCTTCGGCAGCTTCTCAGAGACGGAAGAATAAAAAATTATCTTTCACTCATCCGACGCTGTTCCATCGGAATAAAAATAAGCAAAGTAATTCGTTAGCCTTTTGCTGTGCACACAAACATACAAACACGCGTACACAAACTCGCAAGCTTTCGTCCACTGAACAACGCGATCGCCATTCTTTTTCCCAGTTTTTGAATACCGTTTTAGGTATTACTTTGCCTCTTTACATATAAAGCAAACAAAACGCAAGCAAAATGCAAACGAAAAAAAATAACACTCTGCTAAACTTTTGCTCACGCTGGACAAAGACATTTCGGTGTGAGTTTTTGTTCCCCCCTCCTTCAGAAAAAGCTCCCCCGGTGGTGCTGAAATGGGTGGGAAAACTTTTTTCATTTCACTTTTGATCCAGCCGCTTCATTCTTCTAGCAATGAATAGTGGTGCCGAAGTAATCACTCATCACCGGCACTGTCGAAGGAATGCGAAAGAGCGAGAAGGAAAGATGAATATCGTTAAAAAACGAACCAGGAAGGAAGGAATTGGAATGCATCCAGTGGAAAACGGACCCGTGGATGGAAAACATTTTGCGGCTCACGGAGCGTCCGAAGCGGGATAAAAACGAGCAACCAAAGGCAAAGTGCACTCTCTCCACCATGGCACGGAATATTTTCGAGCAGAATTGATGGATCTACCGGACTGCGAAACTATTAAACTTCGTTTGATGTAACTTCTGGTACCGGAGCCGGAAGTAGCTATGAATTTTGCTGATGCTGTTGAATAATTCTAGTGCGATGTGAGATTTAACCGTTTTTTTTTTTTGCTTCTCGTGTTCGGCTTGCGAAACAGTCGGTGAAGCTGTAATTGAGTGATTTGCAATGTAATGAATTCATCATATTGGACAACTTTTGAAACATTTTGAAATATAGTGGAAAGCTAAAGGGACGTGATTATGCCATCCTGTTTTCGTCATTTCTAAAGATCTGTAGAACATTCTATTAATGTTTGTAGGTATGATCATCATGGAAATAGAATTGTTGTGTCCCTTGATGCATCACATAGCTGAATTTTCTAGGTAATTATTATAATTATTTGCCTTGGTTATAAAAAAGGCTTTTCAATCACCATTGTGTTAGTAATAATAGAAAATTAATTTCAAATTTTTATATCACATGTTTATCATAAATTTAATTCAATCGTTGTTGATATTTCATTTGTCTGTGCAAAGTGGACACATAACTGCTTCACAAGCCTTATAAATTTCAAACCGCATTTGCAATCAAGTGATGAATACCAAAGTTATTTGGCCAAATATTTGAACATTGTCCTTTGTCTCGAACTAACTCGTGTCAGAATTTAACACCACTCGTATTCGTGCAGATGTGTATATGTACGTACAGGGAATGTTTGATGGCCACTCAAGCAAATCCTTGCCAAAATTCACCATCATACAGTCCCATGCTTTCCTGTACGTGGGAATAATTGTTTGATAGTTCTTCCATTCACGTGCCGGGTTCGTTTCACACGCACCAATGGTGTATTAATCTTCCACGTTTGATTAACTAAATGTACAGCTGAACCCAGGCGGGATGTGCACAAGCGTGTAACGTTGTAAACTCTACTATCGAGAGCCCGTCACAAAACCTCCCACGTACCTTGCTACTTCCAAGGACGAAAACAAGTAAAACATTTCATCATCAGCACCAGCGTGAAGTTGCTTCTTCATCCATCAAACACTTGTCAACTCGTTCAGTGGAATTTTGATGAAATTGTAACGAATTGGCAGGGATACGATCTGAACAACCCCCAAAGGTACTGGCAGGAGGCATAGTTCCCACACTACCAGTTGCACTTTGTACGCTTTCATTCGACTTTCCCATCCCGTCAAACAAAGTGCATCGTTTCCATCGGCCAAGGACAAAATCGAAATATATGTGTACACTTGAACGTTCCGCTTCTGTTGCTTCTCGCCCTTCGCGAAAAGATGGGTTGCCCATTCGAGTACGAGTGAATTTAATTTACATTTTCAATGACGCTGGAGGTGCATTGGAGAAGTGGCATGGTAATGGTTGCAAGGGGAACGATTGTTCACGAAATTTCTGACCCCAAATGACAAGCCCGTCCCGGGGAATGGTACGCCGGACAAAATGTTGCGACATGGCTCGTATCAATTTAGCTCGAACGCTCGTCCATCCAAATGGGTGTACCGTTGGGGAATTTCACTGCAGTACAAATGACCTTTTGGCCGCGTTACCTATTTTGCGTGCACAAGCTACTGCTCTGCTCGGAGCAGAGTAGGGTGTACATTTTTCTCCCGAGGATAGGTCAAGTGCATTCGGTGGTTGGTTAGGTACCTGGTTAGTGAAAGATCGTTGTACCGAGCTCGTTTGGAAGGCTTTTAGACCAGTTGTGAAAATTGGCGACTAGAGACGTACGAATGCAATGAAATTCCTTGCTGTAATTGGGACAATTAAGAGTTAAATAAGTCTAGCTTCAAGGTGTGGCTATTTCAATTTATTCATTGTTCAATCATGGACTTTAAAATGAATATTATTTATCTTTTCTTAAAAAAAAAGTCAAAAGTACATCTATCAAATGTACAGCAAAACCGTCAACGTAAAACTTGATCTCTTGGTTAATTTTTTGGTCTTGAAAAGTAATTTTCTCAAACCAAACCTAGCCGATCATCATTCAGCATCACAACGCCAGTACAGTGTTCGTGTGACAGTTTAATGAACTGATCATTACAGGGAATGGCTAGTTACTTTTTCGCTTTTCACCTACTTGCCACTAGCAACTTTCACTTCCTGCCAAAAGCATTCCGAACGAACGTGTTCAGATTTTCTATTTTCTTCATTCACCAGAAGAAACCGTTCGGGAAACTTTTGCAAACGATTCCCATCCCACTGGCTTGCAGCACTTTTTCCACTAACAGGGTGGTAGCGGTCGCTGTCGACAAGGATCTTTCAATGATCGCACCTTGTTTACCTAGGACTGGGTGTAAAACTGAAAGCGCCTGGCATTGCGAAAGTTTTCCTCATTTCAATTTTCAATTCTACACTGTAATAAGAAGAAAAACCCACTCTCAATTGTTTGCCATCAGCCATTGGTGCAAGTGTTGGTTGTGAGCTGATGATATTACAGATATGTTTCTGTGATTCTTTTTTGTTTTGCTGTTTTTCCTCAACAAACGTATGATCATCTTTCTAGTGCCGATGTCCAAGCCAGAACTGATGCCGGTCATTTCTTCCTCGGTGCCGTGTTATAAAATCGTTCACAAGTGTCGTATCCTTCTAAGTCCGGAGTCTCACCGTATCTGCCAATTTCGAGGAATGGACGGTAGTTTTTCCGTCGGTAGTTACTGGAAAGTTTTTCCAACAAGACAGACGCTAGGGCGAATGTTTTGTAATGGGACACCAGCATTACGAGAATCTATTCCGGTGCAGACCACCCGCAGGCATCCCATCCAATATCGAATGACCACTTACGATGCGAACCCTTTTTACCAGGCGTAGGAAAAAACTATTATTCCAGCGCTCTAATCCAATATCATTTTTGGGAAAAACGAGTGCAAAAAACAAAATCCTTCTTATTTTGTGGGTAGCTTACTGTGAGGTGTAATTTTAGCTTTTCTCTCCAACCATTATTTTTCACTTGGGCTTAAAATTGTTTTACCTCCACCTCGCTCCATTTTCCCATTTGCCAAGCAATGACAATTTCTGTACAAAATCGGGGCAAAAAATTGTAACATTACTAGCGACACAGCATTGCGAATGGTTTTGGCCGAAGGTGAGATATATTAGTTTGTCGCATTATCCGAGGTTCCCACTCGATCACAACGACCATCCGGCTGCTTGTAGAGAATACGTGTGAATCCGTGTGTGGTTTTCTGGTCGCAAAAGCTATCTTTTACCCATTTCCCTGGTAGTGGTGGGCGTGAAAGATTGTAAAAGCTCCGTCTATAAGCGGACTCACTGCCGCCCTTGCTTTATCGAACGAAATTTTATTGCCTTTCTGCATTTCTGTTCTCGTACGGTTTTCACCCATTGGTCTGTGGTGAATGTGACACGGTTGCTTGAATGGTCTTAAGCACAAGAAATATGCTACCATCGATACACTATCGTAAATCGGGCAGTGAAGTGAGGAGTAACCTGCCCGATAGGGCAATGGTTGGGATGGTATATCTTTCTGCTTAAATTAATCTGTTTGTATGGATTCTTTATTTAAGCGACCGAAACTACAACGTAATCAGTTAATGCTTTATCAATCATTAAATTACAAACACCGTTTTACCGTCAGAGAGCTTCTTAATAAAATAGCATTTATTTCAAATCATTACAGGCAAGAAGTAAAAGCCTTTCAACCGTAAAACTGAAATCATTTCAAGTGAAACACTTTATTGTTTTGCGTTCGCTGCACTTTGCCCGGCTGGGGTTTGGCAACGGCAACGTCCATTCCCAACGCAAATGCATCGAACGTAATGAGCAAAGTTAGGCGACCGGAGCGAATCGCTGACTGCGATTGCCTGCCAAAGTTTCCGCCTCGACAGCATCCGAAACAGATGTCCAAATAAAGTACTCTTTCCCTTCGTCTGGGTCGTGGTGCAGTAGTCGTGATTTTTCTTTTAAAGTAGAATAATAACATCGTACTTTTCGCGTAATTGGAACGAAGGATACACTTACTCCCAACCTCGGTTGCCATTTGCAGCGCGGCCGATTATCGTTCTACGCGAAAAAAAGTAAAACCATCGGAAAGTGCCTCAGGCTGGGTAGTGTTTTTTTAAGGGGTGAACAGCTTTCTTCAATCCCTGCCGAACAAGCAGTTCAATGAGCTTTCTCGTTAGAGTTGTTTCAAGCAGCAGACAGAGTCAAATAGTCGTGAAAATGTGCAGCCGGCATAGTGCTGCCATGTTAATCAAGCGAAATTTAAGCACTCTGTCAGGCCACCACGTTTTACTAGCACTGGGCAATGTGCCCGACACATAAAGCAATGCAGCAAGCGTGGAGCTTTTATGAAGAGAAAAGCACTGTGCGTCAACGAACTTTAGGGCCAATGATGGGGAACAGCTTTACCAAATAGGCAAACGTGAATTGTAGTCTGCTTGGAAGGGAACTTAAACGGGTGGAATAAACGTAATGTCTCAGTTATTTTGAAAAAAAAAAAGGTTTTTATAACTTAAGCACGCTGAGCCGAAAAGAAAATGATTTTAAGGAAAATTTACATAAAACAAATTTATGGCACCTTTTCCAAAATATGATTGCACGACTGATCGATTAAGTTTCATGAAAGAGTTATAAATTCATCCATTTACGGAGCTCCGATGGATTTATGTAGATATAAAACAAATACAAATATCGATTAGTTCAAGCTCATTCTACAACATAGAGCGAATATTAACAGACAAAGAATAAGTTATTTTAAATTCAGAGTATTTTAAGATGATTTGACGATTTTGTTATAAAAGCAAAATAAACAAATTATAATATCAACCAAAAAAAGATCGTCAATATGTATGGCAATTATTTTACTAAATATTATTAGTTCTTTGGCCATTAAGATTCCAATTATTTAACTTCGCTTAAACAACATTTCTTTAATAGAACTTTTTCCATTTAGATAAACAACTAAATCTATAAACTGCCCAAAAGAACGCCTAAAAGAACGCCCTTTCCCACCATGGCCGTTGCGCTATAAATTTTCAATTATCGGCAGTGCCCATTATTTACTGCATTTCGAAAGAAAACGACTGCACCTTTAAGCCAATTGCAACCCAACTACGGTTCGAAGGAAGAAGTACGAGAAACCACTTTCTGCAACGTTGCCTGCAACTTGCAAGCCACCATGCAACAGCCAGTCGGAGCATCTTTTCCCCCCCAGGGGCAATGTTTTTTGTTTTCATCATTTATTTTTTTCCATCTTTGTAGCGCTTAAGAAGCGCCTTGCTTTTTAAGATTTTCCACTACACTGCACGGAAAGAAGATTATGTGTGCGGTTTATTTATAATTTTTAAATGGTTTTTTTGTTTTCTGTTTCACCTCTCTCGATTGCTTCTCGATCGGGTAAAGTTGACGATGGTGTTTGGTTTTATTTGTTTGCAGTTTGGCCGTTGAAGGAAGATTGGAAAAGGCTCCCGGTTGTTAGTGGTCGTGGTTGCATTAGTGCTGTGGTGGTAATATAGCAATGTTGGTTGATCTTTAGCCTTCCTCGGTTTTAAAATAAACTTCTGCTTGGTTGCAATGTTGTGTCGATGGAGGCCAGCTCTATTAACATTTCTCGTTATCTAATGTGAAACAGCAACAGTCGGGCTCTTAATGATGCTTCGAGGGTACGGTGTGGTATTTGGTGGAAAGTTCTTGGTCAAAAGGTTTATTGGCTGCTAATAAAGAAGTGCACACCTTGATGAGTTTTTGTTTAAAAGCTTTAAAAGTTGTTGTAACAGCGTTGTATACTTTTTGTGTGCTATGAACACAAATCATTCTATTTTTTCCATTCAACCCATATCATCTTGACAGCCTCGCAAATCGTAATTTGTTGACGTTGAAAAATTGATCGTTGGCATGCGATAACCTGCCTTCGTGATCACATTCTATGGATCATTTAAAAAAAAAAAATGTCACACGAATTCCTACTCTAACGTGTCACGAAATGGGTGGTTTTTTTTTTCGATGGTAACGAAATCATCACGCATAAATGTGTTTAAACCATGTGCACACAGGAACTCGAATCAACCGTCTATCCATCAACCATAGCGGTCACTCGACCGCGAAAAATTAACATTTTCCAAAAGCTTCCCTTTTTGAGAACTCGAACGAGAGAGAGAGAGAGAGAGAGAGAGAGAGAGAAGTGAAACTCGAACATGGGTAGAATAATTTTCCAGCAATGAACACATGCAGCAACAAACGAGCATCGGTGAAATGTTTTAAACCATTTTACGCGTAAGGTAGGCGTATAAAATGTGGCACCCTTTCTGACTGAAGCTTTGACGAACAAACGAACAG
>KI424270.1:14999-25155 GCA_000473375.1 Anopheles culicifacies
AAAAAAAAAAAGAAGAAACCGGAAAAACAAACCATACATTTTTTCTTGTTGCTGTTGTGCCCGGCACTTCACTTTCAAGCAAAACCGGAAAATCTCTCCCCACGTGGGGAGTATGTGTGTGTGTGTGTGTTTCTAATGAATGTTCCAGGGTGAAGCGTACCCGACCTGATAAGACTAACCTAGAAGCACCCTTGCAAAAGCGGTGCAGCATCATTTGGCCACATTGATTAAACGACCGCATGTGTGCGTGTCGTTTCTCTTCTCAACCCGATGAAGGTTCGTCGCTTTTGCTGACGGATTGGAAAGGAAATTAGCTGCTCATCTTTCCCTACCCATCGCGAACCCATTTGTTGCAGTGTGAGCGTTTTTTCCTTCGTGTAATCGTGCCTTCTTGGGTTAAATTTTCCATCCACGCTGGTGGGTTGGGATTTTGGTTTGTTTTTCAAGTGGAATGAAATCTTTCGTTGACCTTTACGGATGTAAGCATGAGGCAGGCACAATGTTAAGGAGGACGGCCGGGACTCTACACGCATATCGAACGTACACATACGGTACACATGTGCGTTCACTTTCGAATCGAACTCGTTTGGATTTTTCACCGTGCGAGCGTACTTGGATCACGACTTTTTTTTGTTTTTTACTGGTTGCCTATTTCCTTTCTCTCGCTCTCGTGTTGCACTGCACGCGACGCGTTTGTTTTTTTTTTGTTTTGGCCTTTGGATTGTCTGTTCCGTCTCAGCATTTGGGTTCCACGGTTGCCAAGCGATAAGCGTTCGAAGAGAAGGGAAACTGCGTTCGACCATTATCATGTGGGTCGGTTTTGCCGGAGGTATTAGTTTTCGGAACTGGTCCGATACGGCAGAATCGGTCAGTTCAATGCCGGTCGGTAGCAAAGGCGTCCGCTTGCGTGTATGCGAGTTGGCTGGGCGAATGTTCAACTAGCGGGGTAGCAGGCTTTTAAGGCTTGCGGGTATGAAACATTAACCAATTAATCGCTTCACCTTTAGCACATCGTTGTGCTGCGCAACGGTAGTCGACGGCCGGTTGATCTGTGGGTGTTTTTGCTTGCAAAACACGCCCGCCGCTCAACCTTGTGGATCGATTTGCGTATTTGATCGGTTTCGCAAAACCCGAGCCGGCTGCACCTGTTGAGGCGACGCATCCGGGGTGGGTCAGAGCGTTCTTCGACGGCAAATCATGCCCGATCCCGTTCTCGTGTGTGGCTTGCGTCACTGGTCCAACGATATCGATTGCTCGGTCAGTGGTGCAGTCTGCATTCGGCACCGCGTTGCAGACCTGCTGTAGCGCGGTGACACACATCCCCAACCGTCATGGTGCAACATCACCTATAACCCTGCTGCGTGAGCATTTGGCGCATCGATTGTATGGTAATTTTGTTTGCGTATAATTTTCGTTGTTGTGCGGCTGCTAGTAGTAAAGGCAAAGGTGAGACTTTACACCACCGCGATAGGCAAACAGTAAAGGGAGAGGGTAACAGGCCGGGAAGAAGCAAGTTAAACTGTTAAACACGTGTTGACACAGTTCTGAGTTGACCGCAAAACGAGCCGCGCAGCTTGAGCGAAACGTACGGTGTGGGGGCACTCAATAAATAAAGTCAACATATATTCGACAGAATTTCTCTCCCATCGCAACGCACCCCCGTGAAAGGAGAACACTATCACTCCGCACGTACATCCACCTCTGTGGCTGTGCGGACGTGATTGGAATTAGGCTGGCGCTTTGTCTCCGCGCAGATGATGAAGATATTACAGCGCACCGCTCCCTGGGCCCCAGTTACAGATGTTGGTGAAATTTTCGTCACCCATAATATCGAAATGAAGCAAGCAAACCGGCAAAAGCGAAATGTAAACAGATGAAACTCCGGGGCCGATGTGTGACTGAGCTCACGAGCAAATAATGCTCAACCGCAAAACGGGACACACGGGGCTCGGAGGGGCTCTTAGCCGTTTTTAAAGGGGAGAAGAAATTTGAGCTCGATTTCTCCATCCAGTTGGGTTTGATGAACTCAAATCATCACTGGATAGCGAATGGGACAATTTCATATTGAGACAGTCTGACATGGACTCAACAGGGAAGGCTCTATCAATTTTCGGGAAGTGCTGAAAGGCAGGAGAATTATTATTTTCTTTCCTTAGATTTTATATATTTATATCTCTTACTTACTCGATTAGCCTAGTTGAGCGAATAGGAATCATTGTTATGTGGAAGTTATTTAAAATCTTTAGGAAAAGTTGTTCGAACTCATTTGATCTGTAACTCGCTCACAGAGATAAGGAATGAGTTAAGTGACTCATGAATCATTACTCGTTGAAGAGACGATCAAACGATCATTGATGAAAGAATCATGAGTACTCATGAGTTAACTCACTTATGTGTGAGTTCCTTATCAACTCATGTACGCATTAATTAACTTTTTTTTAATCATTATTATGTGTAAGTTTGTTAAATCATTATTTGAGATCACAGAGATTACGAATGAGCAGGTGAGTCACTCACAATATGTTACATTATTCTTTGAAAGGAATATGAAACGAACAACCATGAAAGAATCATGAGTACTCATGAGTTATTTATCTCATTTCACGAGTGAGTAAACGATTCTCAAAATTAACTCACTTTATGTGAGCTGTAACTCGCTCACAGAGATCACGAATTAGTTACATAACGCATAAATCATAACTCTTTGCCGATCAGTCGCGAAAGAATCATGAATACTAACGAGTCAACTCACTCATTGCTAGCAGTAGCTTATTAACTCATATAAGCAAAAGTAAAATTTTCAATGCATCAGATTGAGAGTCACTCATTCAGGAGTTAATTTATCCCAGGTGTTTTATATATTCCTTTACTAATCTAGATATAAATATTTATAAGTGAAAGTTCCTATCATCCGGGTCGTCCGTTCATCCTAACAGGGTTCAAGCGCCAACAAACCGATGTTCCATTGTATTAAGATCTTTCCTATATTTTTTGCTTAACTATTGAGTTGTTATTATACAGCCGATGATGAGCTTTTGGAATTGATTTGAATTTTGACAACAAAATCATAGCGACAATTTGTTATATATTCAGATTGATATACGAATCTTCTCCACGCAAACCTAACCTCTACTTACATTTCGACGACATTTGTACGTTAGAAATATCGCCACACCATTTCCACCCTCTACGCACCGTTTTCGCACATGTTTTGTCCACCTGCACACAACGACCAGCACCACTAATAACGTTTGCTAACCATTGCTTGTTACCTGACACGATCCCTCCTTTCCCCCCTTTTCCGTAGCGTTCCTTCCGTTGAATGACGGCAACAGTAGTCACACGCGGACGACGACGACGACAACAACGACTACCGACGCCAAGCGCCGTAGACGACCTTTGCAGCATTCTTTTGGTGCCGTGACCAGGATGAGAAAGTGAACCGCATTTGTGATATCTTGCTGGACAATTAGTACGCTAAAGGTGGCTTCTAATTGCTATTGCGCTGACTTTATACATCTAAACCTCAACATCATTTGTGACGTCGACAAACACACATACACACGCACACATTTTATGAAAAGAAAAGAAAGATACGAGAGGGTGAAAGTATGTGCATAAAATTTGTGCGGATTTGCCACAAACGGGTAGTGCGTATTTAATGATTTTCTCCCGCGTGACGAAATTTAGCCTTCGATCACTGTTGCGTGTGAGGACAGCTCGGTTCGAGTTGGTGGTGAAACGATTTTGTGGCAAAAGCCAAACAGTCAGTGAGCAGCAGGACACCGTAGCACCTAGCATGGGTACGGCGAGTGACAATCATTTAAGACGGTCGGACGATCAGCAGCAGCAGCAGCGGCACCACCATCACCATCACCGGCGGTCGCAAAACCAGCGCCAGCCGGCGCGGTCCGGCGAGGGTACGAAGAACCCACCAGCAACCGAACAGGCGGTGTCGAAACTCGGTGCCATCGTAGGTAAAGGGCGCACGAAGCCAACGAAAGGCGAAGAGTCGGACGATTGGCAGTACCCATTTCAGCAACAGCAACGGGAAGAATCGACCTGGAGTGCGAAAGAACGTACGAACGAGCGGGAATGGGGTGGTTTTAAGGTGAGTTTTTTTCCCAGGTGCGGAAGGGTGGAAGGGGGAAGGGAAATAGGAGGGGGGGATATCTTGACGGGAGAACATTTTCCACCAAACACCGCACAGTGTATTCGGTTACAATTGTCATCGCACGTTACGTTACGTTTTCCTTACAACGAGCGAGCGGGGTTCGTCTCATTGAGTCTTTCGTTTTATTTTGCTTCTCGAGTGTAGGAGAGAGAGAGAGAGAGAGAAAGCAAAAAACCAAGCGATTGAGCTGATTTTGGAATTTAGCACAGCTCGTAGCTCAATTCGTTTTGTTTTCTCTCTCTCTCTCTCTCTTTCTCTTTTACGCTCTGTCTTTAATGTTTTACTGTTTGAAAGTGTGAAGGAACAAAAGGGAACCGATTCTTGCGATTGGATTTATTTCACCGCCAAAAAAAAAGAAAGCCCACTCCACCCCCCCTGCTAGGGGAGTGGGTGAAGGAAAAGTCAGATGCTATAGGTGCGATGATGATGATCGGGTTCAGCTGACCAGCTGGTGAGAGATTGAAAGATAGTGCTGGTCCGGCCGTTAGCCGACGGGTGATGCAAAATTACCAAATCGATGCGGTTGAGATTCGTGCTACCCAGTGGCAGCTGCTCGCAGCTGGGCTGAAGAGAACGGTAATTCCTTGCTCTCGCTTTCCCCCTCCCCCCCTCCCCTTCGTGCAGCATCTAATCATCGTATCTGGGTTTGGAGAGAAGAAAACAGGGGAATAAAAAGGAAACACCAACCGAAGAGCGATGGTGTAAAATGGTGCGGGCGAAATTAAATCCACGATACTGTTATTGATCTGCAAACTGGCTGGTTGCGGTTCCGTTGGCCTTACCGCTTGCATACTGCAACTCGTCGCCCTTCTCGCCCCTCCCATTCCCCGGTTGTGGCTCATTCAAAATCAGATAATTTCACAGCTCACTCGTGGAAAGCTCTTGAAATTGACGGCTTATTTGTGAGAGTGGAAAAACGTTCACGGTTCTTCCCATTTCGGGTTTCCCTACATCCCTCCCGCCCAGCTCTACAGAAAATCACTTTCCTGCACAGTTTTGCCTCCCGCAGGAGTAGTCAGCGAAAAATACTAGCGTTACCTTCGATTGCATGTCGAATTTTTCCCGGTAGATAGTGGCGCTCGTGCTGCAGCTGTTTATTTACGAGATAGACATTGAGAGAAACAGCATTTACGATGTGGTTTACGGATCAGATAAAGCATCCGGGAAAGCATGTTTGCGTACAGAATTATAAAAAGAATGGCAAATAGCAAAACAAACTGAAAACTCACGCAAGAAAAGGAGAGAGAGAGAGAGAGAGAGCGATCGAATCGTCTTTTTCCACTTTGATTGATTGCTACCGTACCGTGGCGTAGGATCGTTGTTTGCGGGAATTCTAGGTCACAATAATGGTGGGCCAAATCAGCAGAAACCGTACAAATTGCAAACAACAGGCGCAAAGGTTTTGTTTGCAGTGCCAATTGATTTGACCGGCTTTCTTGCGATCCGTTGTGGTTGATTTAATTACGAAGGCGACGGGGTTCGTCCGGAAGCAGGGCAGAGATGGAAGAAGCAAAAAAAAAACGGCAAAGGTGTTTGCAAAGCAATTCCTTGTTTAAAGCCATCGATGTTGGAGCCCTTGCGATTGAATTTTGGCTTTCACTTTTACCGGTGATGCGTTGGTTTCGAGGCAGCACATTAGGCGCAATCAAACATACGCGTGCTGATTGGTACGTGCGCACCAAACGATGAGCGTGGCCGATCTGGTGTCCGAACCGTGAGAAGTAAGCCGTGGAACTTTGTGTGACTTTGTCCTTCCACACGGACAGCAATTGGACGTTAATTACTAAACTAATTAATTAATTAATTAACGAGATGTAGTTCCTGAACTTTAGCAGCCCTCTTCTAGCTTGTGATTGGGTTGCCTAACCGGAAGGGATTTTTGGTGAGCACTCGTTAATAATATATTTTTGTTTGTTTGCTGAGTGCGCTTTCAATGATGGGGAAACAAAGCA
Organism: Anopheles culicifacies; assembly: GCA_000473375.1. Classification (NCBI taxonomy): domain Eukaryota; kingdom Metazoa; phylum Arthropoda; class Insecta; order Diptera; family Culicidae; genus Anopheles; species Anopheles culicifacies. The sequence continues at coordinate 21,126 of KI424270.1, forward strand.
ACAAAGAATTGTTTCATATATGCAGCTCGCGTTAAAAGGAAAATAAAAACAATTTTTCTTCGAGCTCTTGCCTGTTGACATTCACACACCGCAAGACGTTTCACTCCGGAAGACGCTGCTGTTTCTCATCGGGGTGTTGCTACACGCCGAGCTACGGTGTGATGACACACGACACGGTCTCTGTCGCAACACGCCCCAGAAGGGACGGGAAGAGGGACAATCATAAATCTGACCGGCTGATTTGTGTGAAAATCAAGCAAATGGCGCAATGCGCGTGTCATTGTACCGAAACAGGCGCGCTCGAGAACGTCAACCGGGGCAGGGTCATTAAAGCAACGGGTAAATTTGAACTATCTCATCGCGTTCGCGTTCTTGCGCTGTGTCCGAGGAAGGAATGTAGCTCTCATGAAACAAAAACGTAAAAAAAAAACACGAATGACGCGATGCTTTATTGTGCAGCTCTCGGGAAGGGACAGCATGTGCAGTTATTTAATAATTTCATTCCTCTCTTGTTTATTATATAGAATGCCATTAAGCGAGTTATTTCACTCTTCTCTGTGCAGTTGTTGCTTCTTTGTGTGTGTTTTGAATATTTGCATTCGAAAGAAATTCCGCTGGGTTGTTCTTGCGACAATAAAAAATAATATTCGCGTTCGTCGCTTAAAAGTTATCGACGCATTGAAGTCTTTCGTGTTGCGTTGAGGAACCTAAAATTAAAACAATTCTTTTTGAACAAATTATTTTGTGTTGCATGTAGATTTCAAATTGAAAATAATTTTTTATTTTTATGATTTACAGTGAGTAAAATAAATATAAGACCATATTTATTGTTTTGCTCGGAAAAATAAGGGACAAGCTGTAATATTATTTAAAAAATCAGTAAAACAAAGAATCAGATTTCATTCTTTTATTCAATATTTTATTTTATTCTCAATGTAAGAAAGTTGTCAACTAAAAGTTGTTGACAGGGAGCAAGCAAAACTAGCCCAAGCCGTGCGAGAGTGCGTAAATGCGTGCACAATTCTTAATCCACAGTGCCGCGAGCGATTGCGCGAAGGCAAACTTTCTCCGTCTGGCGAAAAGAAGCACACAGATGGCGACCGGCAAAATTGCGGCCGCAGGTTGCGGTTCGGTTGGCAAATAGGAAGACGGGGCGGCAAAATGATACAAACCACCGATCCAGCCCGTGCCCCAAACCGGTCCCCGTTCTGCTACGTTCAGCCTGTACCGCAGCAAGAGGCTGGCAGATGAAAACATGCACTCAACAATTAAATCCCAACCGTAACAGCAGCAAAACGCACCTTAATTAGCAGCTGCTGCGAAACGAAAAACTATGTATGCGAAGGATTATGGGCTTTCAGCCTGCATATCGCATATCGAGATCGTATAAGGGTGTGGCTGTTGCTGTTGTGTGCTGCTCATTTTTGTGCGTTAATGTGCTTTGTTTAGCTCCTGCCCGGCAGCATCTTGTAACGGCAGTGGAGTAATTAATTTATTCGGGTGTGTCGAACCTAGCAGCTTTGCTGCGGTGTGCACGATTAAACGACACTCGTTATTGTTGGCTTTTGTGCTGCTGGTTTTCCACCCTTCCTTCTGCAAATTGCATAAGCGTTTCTGATTGAATGTTTTATCTAAAACTTATACAATAATTACTGCGTGGAAGAAAAAAATCGATTTGCCAGGCCCGCATTGTTTCACTTTACCTCGACTGATGAAGTATATTAATTTCTAGCCTAAAAAATTAGCAACGTCCAAACGTTTCAGCGAAAGGTGGAGGGTGGGGAAATGGAAACTAGCAGCAAATAATCTTCAGCAGTTTTCCATTTGTTGATGGAGTTTTGTTTTGGTTTCTTTTTTTGTTTTTGTTTTGGGGTGGTGAAAACGAACGAAAAAGAAATCGGCAAGGAGTGCAAGAAAGTCGACCTAATCACCATCGAAGAAGTCATATCTTTATGTAATTATGGCTCGTTGCAAAGTCTGCTTTAAATGCTCCAAACCCTTTCTGACAGAAGCGCAGTTCAAGTGGGGGTTGGTGTTGAAAATCGATTTTCTTTCTCAAAATCTCCAACGAAAAGCGGGTGCGTAATTTCACCAACGGAAAGAAAATAATAACAATAGAAAGGGGGCGGGTCAAAACATATTGCGCTACCGTTTAGCCACAACGAAACCAGTTGCACTTTCGGAGGTAAAGGTTAATGAGCAATCGATTAGGCGATGAATTTTCGCTCATGTTTTTGAAGGGGTTGGGGATGTAGTTTCAATTTATTTCGGTGTTTATTGTGGTTTGGTGTGCGTGTAATGGTCCTTAACTTTGGTTTTGTAACACCAAACTAATAAGTAGTTGGCGGGGAGTTTTTGGGTTTTTTTTCAATTTAAAAGGCGTTAAATCTTTCCTAGAGCGTGCCCTGTACAAGCCTCTCATTTAAGTGCGTTAATAAATTAACCAAAAAACCTAGAATTATGTACGTAAACACAACAAACCGCACTCTTCCATCGCGGTGCCGCTTGATTGGAAGAAAGCAGACGGAGAAATTAACCCGATGTTTATTAGCGCATCGAAAACCGACAAAAGACGTCCTTCCTGCAGGCGACGAACCCCTTTCGCTTCGTTAACGATCTTAAGTCATTGGGCCGACATTGGGTAAGGGATGGGTACATGTTAATTTACTCTCTCTCTCTCTCTCTTTCTCACACACACACACATTCTTCCAAAAGAGGAAGAATGAGCATCAAAAGGTGACATAAAGTTGTTCGACACCGATTCGAAATCAGATAAATATCAGCCTGTAGTTTGATACCGTTTGCATACAGCAGTGTGCCAGAGAAATCCCGATAAAGGTGACAAGATATAGGAGAGTTGAATAATAACAATAAAGACACACACAGAAAATAAAAAACAAAAACGCACCAGAAGAAATATCATCATGCTTCCGATTTCGTGTGGTGGATCTCTCGTTTTCGTTTTCGCCCGATTGGACATTTATTCGGCGGCGATATATTTGCATATCGAAAGCGTTTTCTCCGTGCGTGCCGCAAGCGAGCGGAGAAAGGGGTGCCAATAATTTTGCCATCACCTTTATGCTCTGCTTTGGGCTTTTGTCTCCTTTTGTTCTTGGGGGCTTTTGCGTTTGGCATTAGCGAGACATGACAATATCCGGAAACCCGAAGATGCGATGGTTTTTCGTAAAGGTTAAGGCCATTTAAAGAAACCCTGCCTAGCTTCTTTTTTTTTGCACATGAAAAAAGGGCTGTTTGTCGAGATCGTAGTAGAAAACGGTGACGCTCTTTGGGTTGGGTGAGGTCGATTTGTTTGCCATGTGTTGCTGGCTTCTTAGCATTGCCGGTTTGATTCGATTTCTGGCTTGCCTCATTAGCGCGAGCACATCGATTAGTGTACGCACGAAGGCGTAACAGCGGTACGCACTGCGGTCGGCAGGCTAACAACAACTGTTCGCCTCTGTCAGCGGTTAATTAGAATTGTCGAGGAACATCAAGCTTTAGCAACATTCCGCGCTGCTGAATGATGGAATCGTTAGCGAGGGAAAGTTGCTTTGAGTCGGAGATGCAGGCACTCGGCAAGAATGAGTGAATCTTGCAGAGTTTAGTTAATAACTGGCTACTAGTAGCACACAAGCAGCGGTTCGGTGGCCGAGGAGACCGAGGCGCCGGTCTTCGAACTGACAGAAACTTCTAATCTCATTCGGGCCGTTCCCCTGTACGCAGGAGTGACTATCCTGTTGCGGGGGTACATTCAAGTCACGGAAGTCAGAAATGGCAGGTCATAACCTCTCGAAGTTGTAGAGCTAGAGAAGAAATAGAAGACTAACACATGTAACGCTTATAAATAATGAAATCTCATAATACATGTAAGAATTCTGATACATTTTGATGTATCCAACGAAAATTAAATTTGTTTGGCAACGACATCCGAGACCTACGGCCAGATCAAAGGTTACTCCACCTGCTCCCGGAAGATTAAAGTAAGGTTCATACTAAGTCCCAGGAGAGGCGATCCGATAGCCGAGGCGAT
>AXCM01006395.1:0-15549 GCA_000473375.1 Anopheles culicifacies
TCGCACGTTAGGGGCCTAATTTAACCTTCTCCCGACACACACAGGCAGCGAGAAAACAAAACACGAGAAATTGATATTGATTGCGTCATCAAACTCATTAACACGGAGAGGGTAGGGTTCCGTGACCCATCGGTAGGGTTTCGGGAAAAGCCGAACAACAAAACTAACGAACGTGATAGTGACGCTTCCCGGCCCAAACAGCCAAACCGACAAAAGGTTCATTGAACCAAGGCCACTCGAACGCAAAGCCCTTTAAAACGCATTAAAATGTAGCACCCAACTGGGTCATGCGGGTTTGGGTGGTGGTTCTATACCGTCCACCTTTTGACTTCTTCGCTACTGCACGGTTTCAAAGCTACTGAGCTACGGAACTTTAGTTGGCGCACAACAAGCATCGTAGTACTTCTTGTGGTGTCCTGTTTTATTCATCTTTTTTTCTTTTCGTCCAATTCAAGGATCCTATCCTTCACGCCACTGAAGCGAAAACCGGCCAGCTTGCTGTTCGGTTGCACTGGTTTTGAGCGAAACAAAATGGCGTTATGTTGAAAACCTGGCAATATAGCGCTCCACACCTTTCGAATGGACGGAGCAGTGCGAACGAAGTTATCATTAGTTTCACTTCTATTTCCTTCAATTTCCTCAACCCAGGAAGGTACGTGACACTGAAAGAATCCCACAATATCATTTTCGTCTTGTGAGCGATAAGAAAGCAAAGAAAACAAACCTCATCATCAGAAGACAGTTGGAGTACTTCCCATTCCAAGTTTATTGTAGTGCTTTGCCAATTCTGAGTGGTTTACTTCAAGAAGCTTTCAATTCACCACACTGAACGGTCAGATCCCTTGCACGCTAATGAGATGCAACGCGTCGTTCACATGGGTTTGTGTTCTTATACGTTCCCCGGGCCCCGATGTATGTGTACGCATTCAGCATGTTTGTTCTAATGGATTTATATTTATTTATCTGCAAACACTTGTCGTTTGCAAACGTCTGTCGGCGGTGGTTGGGTTGGAGGGTTCTGTTTTCTTTTCATTTTTATTTACACAGAAAACGTGTTAGTTTCTCCAGTTACGAGTCTGTTTATACAAAACAAAACTTCCTAATTGTTTTAATTTTTTTAAATAAGAACAAATACAGAAATAAAGCACCATATAAAGCTTCTACGTATCGATAAGCCTAACTAACTTATCCACCCCTACTAATACCCAATCGTACAACTCCACATTGGCGTTGTGGTGTAAAGTTATTTTAATTACAAATTCACACTTATTCACGCTCTTTGAAAAGCTCATTAAAAGGGGAGCTCATGGTAACTGGTACAGTAGAAATGGTATTTATAATTGCTCCACCATCATCTTCTTCTACTTCGTCGGAAGATAAGAAGGAACCGACAGATACGCACACAAACACACACACGTGTGCTTCAGTGTACTGTGTAAACTATAACAGCCGATTCCGTTCTTCTTCCACCTTTTCCTCCCCATGTGCGATAAGCGCTTATCAGCTCCCATGATCAGCTAATTTAATTATTCATCAAACGATTCTGAGCTCCGATTACGAATGGCTGCCGACGAAAATATTATTCCAACCGGGTGCCGAGGATCGCGTTATCTAATGAACTGGCACGATGAAAGTTTTCGCTTATTAAATTCAACATGTGAACCATTTTAAGTGTAGGCTTTTGCAGGAATATATAAATAAACTAATCATTCGTTTTTAATGCATTTATTACTCAAACTTTTATGTTCTCTCTTTTTCTTTCGCGCGTTAATCTTCGCTCATCCTTTTCCCTCCTCGCCGCTAATGTGAATTTCGGTTCGGAATCGTATTTCTCACCTGTCATGTCACCTTTCGGTACGATTTATCAAAGCCATATCGGTACAGCAAATGGTAAAAAAAACCCCCCGTCACACCAAAACCCTTTTGTGGTCGACCACGTGGTCGGTGGGGTTTGCAAGTGGAAGGAAAAAGGTGCGCCATTGCTCGTACATTTTGATGTCAATTACACAACCCAAACCGAACCGATGGATGGATGTACTATATGCAGGGACTTTATCATCACCAGTCCGACCACCGCAGACCGATATTCAAGGTACGTGAAACAAAACCTTCATCAACAAAAAACGGTGGAGCGTTAGATGTTTGAGGTTTTCCTTTTTTTTTTAATCGTCCTGTTCTCGTTAGAGTCATTCAAAGTTTTGTGGACATGTGTTTTATTCCAATCCCTTTTTTTCGTGTTTTGTTGTTGAGCGCATTTTATTTCAAGCTTCATCCCCTCTTACACAAAAGGATAATGTCGATTAGGCAGGAGGTTTACAAACAAGGGTACACGTTACAATTTACATCTCTCACCTTTGTGATAACGTTGATAACTTACGAGTGATAATCTCACGTGCCACAATTGCTTACCGAACGAACGACCGATTTTGGTGCATGATCTGTCCATTAAAACTCCTGCACTTGCCAATGTGTGTGTGTGTGTGTGCAGCAGATAATCAGATAAAGCAGTGCACCAAGCGGACACTACCAGCAAATTGCGAAAAAACGCACCCCGAGATGCACCACGTAGCACGATCGTGGGCGAGAGTGGCTGTAAAGTAAGGTGTAATAAAATGCAGAATTATTATTTTACATTTCTCCTTTTTTCTCCCGTTGTTTACTATGCGTTTAAGGTTACATTTTTGTTTTTTTTCTTCCTCCGTTTTTAACACACTCTCGCAAACCATTTTATAGTTCCGTCAGGGGGTTGGCTTTATTAAATTTAATGCTTTTTTTATGAGCTTTAACTTTTTGTATGTTTTTGTATGTTTTTGCGCATGCCGGAAGGTTCACTGTTTCATCTGATGGTGTAAAGTTTCTGATTATTTTACGATTGATAAATTGCAGTGGTTTTAATTTGCACACTTCTATGTGAGGGTGTGCTAGTAAACATTAAACACCAAAGGTTTTAGTACGCTTTTGTTTGAAAATTTTATTTCATTTGCATTAAATTTCGAAAAAAATACGTCTTGCTGTGCTAGTACACATTGCAGCGCATGTCAATCTTCGCACTGAAACAGGTACATGTGTCTTCCCTTATTCGACACTGATCACGTGTCCGTCCTGTTTGTAAGCGAATGCGCGTGGCTAACCATCGCGGATTAGTGAATACTCTATTCGCACATTGCGCTGACCATTTGACAATTTTAAGTATAGAAGGGGAAGAGAAGGCCTAAGTCTAAACCCTCCAACTGGGGATGAGATTGTGGATTAAAAATTATAATCAAACCCATGTGGATGTGTAGTGGTGGAACGGCCAGGTGGCGTGTCTGGAACGACACACTACAACAGCCAGTTTGATGGACAGAAATCATGTGTCACGGCCACGTGTCTTTTTCGCTGCATGATTTACTACTCCACCAGGTTGGGATGGGGAAGATTTATTATCTGACCTCATTAGGAGGGTTTTTTATACTTTCATTTATGCGCATTTTTTTCTTTTGTGGTTTAATGTTTATTCTCGTTGAATAACTATGAAATTGATCTTAAAAAAGATAGTTGGTTTGTAAGATGTTTAATAAAAGTATGAACATGTCCTGAAGGAGCCCCAACAAATCATCTGCTTAGCTTGCGATGTGCACTACTCTTTTGTTCTTGCCTTAGGACCGGACCTGTCCGAGAAAATGGGTAGAACTTGGTGTTGCTGAAATGCTACTTGCTAGATATTAGGCACCTCTAAACGCTCGCTAAAATAAATCATTATAATTGACTTACTGCCCTGTTTGGGTTGCTTTCGAAATCTGCAGAAAATATTGACTTCCACGATGTGATAGAGCCATCAATCACGGTAATCCGAATGTTGTCGGAATTCATGTCCATTATGTGATACAAAAATAGACGCCCCAGTAATAACAGCACGTTTGCTTTAAGTCGCCAGACGATTTCCTAACGCAATTAGAGACCGGCTTGACGGCGTGGAAACAAATGTCAATTTTAATATGAACAATATCGTATATCCCCGATGACGAAACCGACAGCTGTCAATCAGTAAGGTTAGATTTTGGAATTTTGGTCTCCAGGATGGTTCCAGGATGGGTTGGCGTATTGCGAGTAAACCTGCTGCTCATATTCACTTCTCATGGAGCCAAGTTCTTCGCTAGGCACTTGGTTTCCGAGAGGAAAAGTTTTGTTTTCTCATTTCATTTTTCTTTCACCAATTTTATGTTTCAGACAAAAGTTTTTTTTCTGTGAAGAGTTATTCTAGCAATGGAAACCAAGAGTTGGTTGCGTTGGTGACATTCATCACCCCTTTTGCAGGAGGATTCGTCAGTGTTTGTGGTCTGCCAGTTTTATGTGTGTAGCAGTCGCGGTCGGGACATAAATTCTGGAGCACTTTGAAGCGTCCGGAAGCGTGTCAAGGAAGGGATCGGGAACTTTCAAAGCAATTTTTTCCCCCGATGAGATTTGGGAATCAATGGTTCGTCAGATGAAAGAAAATAACGCAAGGATGCAAATGAGGAGATTTTACTGCTGCTTGTGATTTTATTGTAAAATCGTACTGTGTTTGTTATTATTCGATCCGCAGAGTTTACAGCTTGTACTTTAGACTTTCTTACCAAACTAATTCTAGCTACTACTCTATCGTGGTGCGACAACACGTCCATTAGAAAGCAAGGAAGCTAAGACAGTCGCAAACCTTAAAAAAGATTATTTAGACAGAATAGGAAAAGAGCAAGGACAATTTTTATGGTACTAATTTAACATCCTTTACAAGGAAAACAAGTTGACGATGCATTTGTGTGTTTGTTTGTTTGGGGATGAGTAATTGAAGCTGCAATCCATGGAAATTCCAATTTCCAGTTTTATGTTAATCATTTCTAACGTAATTCTGATTTTGACGATTCGAACGACACGACTCAAAAAAAAAACAATTGCAGCTAGACAGCCTAATGATAATACCATTAGTAACAAGCCGCCCGGCAGATGGTCCCGGGCCATATTTCTTGGCCCGTCATCGATCGATTTTCTCGGTGGCAAACATCCGATTTAGGCGCTCGATTGCGCTGTCCAGTATGGTGTTATAGATTGTTACTTGTTTTCCTTTCCTTTTTGTTGTGTTTGTTGTGTGATGACGGAGGAGTTGCAAACGGTTCAACTCCTTCAATAAATCCAATTAACGTCGATTCCGGTGACTTCATCTGTGAGTAATTGATGCGATGTGAGTTGCAGGCGGGGAGGAGAGGAGATGGAAGGTGAATGGAAGGAAAGCGACAAATCATTCAAAGAGGAACACTAGGAGAAGTGACCGATAGAGAGAAAAAAACGACGCTTATTCGCCAATTTGGCACACCTTCTACACTACGGAAGGATAAAAGAGGGATGTAAAGCAGATCTATCGTTGACCAGACGGCACTGCGAAACGGAAGCAAACCTAACAAATAAAAGATGTAAAAATAAAGTATCCTAATGATGATCCTGGAAAGAAAGCATTTGCAATAGAAGGGAAGAAACATAAAACTGCTTCCTTTCGGGATCTTTTTATGGCAACATGTATGGTTTAGATGCTCGCTCTCTTATTGCTGTGACTGTTTTTACGAGGCTAGATTTTATTTCACTCCAGACTTCCAGAGAATGATTTTATTTATCAGCACATGAGTGCGTGTTTGAGGAATTCTGAGGTTCATTGAAAGATGATGTACGTTATAGTTGGAATACTTGCTATAATTTTCAAAAAAAACCTCCATACTCCTTCATAAATCTGGTCTGGTAGATCTGGATAACCTGCCAAGCCAGGACGTTTATCTTTGCAAATTCAAATCATCATTTCTTTTATTAAGCCCTTCATTCTTTATCTGCGCAATAGTTGCAAGCTGAGTTGTTTACTCAACGAATACTAACCACCACATAGCATCTACCGTCATCTCGAACAAGCGTCCACCATACGGTTAACGGATGCTTGCATTTGAATGCCAAAATTTGTTTGTCGCTGGTGCGATTGTTTATTTAAACCATTGACAGCCTCCGCCACTAAGATTGTTTATGTTTGTTGCCATTCCGTCGAAAAACAACCAATGTGGTTGTAATAACCGGGCTAACAAAGCTTTCCCCACGTAAGGTCTGGCGGTCTAGTTGGAGCGAAAACGATTGCTCAGTTTTCGTTGGTAGTTTTCGTTGCAGGCAATAAAAATCGAAATGTTCTCGTCTTGGTGCCATGACCAGGATGGCGCCAGGCGTTTGGAAAAACGCTCAGCGTACCCGTGCCTCAAGGTGAGGCACATTACGACGCTAGGCGTTAATAGAGTGTGGAATTAAGTGTTTGTCGTTGCAAATGTGTCTAGCTCGGTTTCCAGACATGTCATGGCGCGGTCACCTACTGGTCGTGTACTAGATGTCGTACACCTTCGCCTAACCCGGAACGCCCCGAGATGAAGAAGCGTGCAGTAGGGCGATATATGATTACCAGATGTTTCTCGACATTGGCGTTGGTGCAGGCAGCAAATAGTGTAGTAGAAAGAGCCGCTTCTAATGAAAGCATTAATCGTATATTTCGGTACCCTGGGTTGGCCCTTCCGACTCCGCCTTTATAACGCTCAAACGACGGCGAAAGACCTCGAAACATTTGGCAACGGTTTGGCATAATAACCGTAGCGACAACACACACGATTTGAAACAACACTGAGCAGAATGCAAAATTTAGAGCTGAATCAATAATCAACCAGCCAAAATGCGGCGCACATTACGCGGCCCGTGTTGGAAGCAATAAATTTGATAAAAAGTCGTAAAAACGCGCACGTCGCACGGCATGCCAGCCGGCGACGAGATTGTTTTCGGCCCGAAAGATATCGATTAAGTTTGCCTACATCGTCGAATGTGCCTATTAAAAGATGACCGTTTGACTAAACCACGGAATGGAATCGGGGTGAAAGCGGAAGATATGAAGGAGGTTTCCCGGGTTTTTCCCAAACACAACCCACCCTTTGTCACAAACACACGGAAAGACGCGCACACCTACTCATGACTGTTTGTTGGTCATCCTCGACGATTACGTAATCTAATCACTCGAGTGAAAACGCATTAACGAGTCGATTTTTCCCTTTCTTTACCACACCCCTGCCCCAAACCCACCCATCCACTCTTGGCCATCTTTTTCCGCTGTCGCGAAGTGCTATCGAAGGGCCCGTTATCTAGACCGGAAGGGAAGGAAAACTGCCCACACGTTGCCGGATGTGTGCCATTGTGTGTGGGGTTGCGTATTGTATTCGAGCAAGTTGAATGTTTTTCCACCATATTGTTGGAAAATGGTTTATCGTTTACTGTGGAGTGAAAGTAGTGGATATGCAGTTAAGTGGACATAAATATACCATCTTCATTCCTAAAAATAGTATTTAATAAGGTTGATCCTGGGCAGTTGTGTGATAGAATATTTAAATGTTTTAAAGATTAATTTAAAGACAACTAGCTTAAACATAAGTATTAAACAACATAAACTTTCACAATTCTCCGAATTATAAAAAAAACCCTGCTGGTGCCATGACCAGGATGAGCTTTGTATAGTTCACCGTTTTAAACTACCTTCAAATAATTCTTTTTTATTTTAGAACCCCGGAAAGTAATCAATCGTGTGCCGGGACAAACTTCTGTGATATAAATTGAACATCTTCTCATCAACCTTTGCACTCGAAATCTTTGCTCTCCCGAACTTGGAAGCAGCATACCGGAAGGTTAGCCGGTTCCCGTCCGATTTGTGCAAGATGAAAGTGAGCATTGAGGCGCACGAAAGCAATCTTTCTTCCTTGTGCTTCTTCTCCGGTTGCTTGTAGCGTTCCGCTAGCGCTAGTGCTTGAATGAGATGAAATCGATAATTTTAATGTATTTCTCGTATCAGATTGCAAAAACTTTCAATGGCAGCAGCAGCACCGAATGCGATCTGAATGCATTGCTGATTGCTGCTGTTGCTGCAGGGTTGTATGTGAGTTTAGATGTTATATAGCACTAAGGGTCAATGGAATCTTATCAATCTAGGACAACCCATCCTTATGCTAAGAGATGTCAATCCTTGAGAACCACATAAGATGGTAATACTCAGACGTTTTGAAGTTGGCTCAAGTGCGTGAGTGTGTGCATGTTTACAATGGCCTCAACGTAAAAGTATCAAAATCTAATTAGATTTACCCCGTTCGAGAGCTATGCAAATGTGAAAACCCCAAGCAGCAGAAGGGTTTCGCTAATTTTCGTTCTCATTTTGCAAAATCATGGAACGCACGCGTCTCTGTGTGTGTGTGTGCAAATTTTGGATCGCCTGAGATGGAGAAACCTCTGCAATAAAAAAAAAAACAAAACTCACAACTCACTAATGATGAAAACGAATCTACTCGATACACGTCCATCGAAATGACATTTAACAAAGAGAAGAGTAGAATGAGCAAAAAGGCTAAACATTATAAGAAGACAACAACATTTCCGATAGGAAGGAAGGTCAATAACTCAAACCACTGTTGCGGGCCGCGAACGGGCCAATGTCATCGCAATGACGAACGAAAATAAATGAACGGTCACAAAAACGGCTGCTATCACACACAAGTGTTAGCAACTCTTGAGGCCGACACCTTGTCTCATCGGTTTCCTTCCCTCTCAGACTGGCGACCAACGTAATGCTCAATCCCACCCACCGATACCCACCCACTCGCGTGCTGGTACGCACAAGCTGGTGGCTCTTCCATTATGTTCTTTTTTTTTCTTCTATGTGCCAAATTGCAGTTGACGTGTACCAATACCGTCCGTCCATTGTAGCGTAATGCCATCCTTGAAAATCGATATCCAATTAGATCAATTATCAATTCATGAGTCGGCTGTGGGAGATTAAACAATATCGCGACAGCCAAGGGCTTATTGCCAAATAAGTACTGCTGCAGCGCAACGGACCGGATTGTTGGGCACAATTTGCTGGTGAACGAGTTGCCAAGAAGTTGGACTAATTGTCACAAACGTTAATTGGTTGATTGTGTTCAAGTAGAAATATTCCGTTATTCATTAACAAGTTACAGTATTTTGGCATCAATTTGCGTGTTACTAAGTCGTTCACGGAGGGAATAGTGGTAACAATCCCTGAGCAACCTTTAAAAGTGAGGTTAATAGCACCGTTTAACGACAATTCATATTGACAGGTAGTAGAATCGATTAATCGACGAATGACTGTCAACGTTTGACAATCACATTCAAAATTTTTTGAATACAGACACGTGTCTCATTCCTTTATTTTAAACGCACTTGTTAACTGACACATATCGGGTGGCAACGACATAATAATTACATCATTTCATACATCGATAAACGAAATATTATTACCAGGAGGGCGACACAAATATTGAAAAAACGGCCCTTTTTTTCCAATTGCTTCAATTCCTCCAAATTAAATTTCGTTTTCCGCTATCGCAGCTACTTTTAAAAAAGTACGAGAAAAAAATTCCTCTATCAACTCATTGGCAAAGGCATGTGAAAACCATGCCAAGGGCTACTGTGACCTCGTGTACGCGTTAGGTAGATGTAATTATACCGCATATGTCGAGCGCGCAGTTCGCGTTTGGGGGTGTTTTTGTGCAATGGTCTGTGCACGTAAATCAGTCGATAATCGATTAAAACCCAAATGGTCCATATCGAGTCATCGTTCACCTCTCGTTGCTATACGTACAAAAAAAAAGGTGTGAGAAAAAATGTTGTGAAGTGGAAAATGTGTCAATTAATTTGGGGATTGAATAATCTGAAAACAGGTTTCAGAACTCGATGAAACAAACAATTTCAAAATGAAGATCGTTTTAGAATTAAATTCGTATGATTAACGTGTATTTCATCAACTACAGAACCCACCGAATTGAAGGTTACACAACTAATAAAAACGATTGTTGGGTTTGCCATTTTTATGGCCAATTTTGTAAGTTTTGCGTCTGTTCCGGAGAAGAGAACATACGATCTTTAGCTGTATCTTGCTTTGGGGAAACCGACACCACCGGATTCATTCTGAATTCCGTGCGTTGTTATGCGTCCCAGCTGTGCACCAAACTTATCGAAGGCTGTACGAGACGTGTGTGTGTGTGTAGTTGTGCTTATTTGGCATTGATCCACATTTTACGCCACCGACCGCAATAGAAAAGACATATCCCAAGTGCAGTCTCGGTGCAGTAGTAGCAGCAGCTGCATGCGCATACGGTACCACTTCCTCTACCACGCTTCTCTTCTCAGTTTCCAACGCTCTCCACCAAACAGGAAACATTCACCGTACCGCGTAGTAAAGATCTCGTAGACGGATGACGATGTGCTGACGGCAGCGATGACAGACGAGTGAGGCGCAACACGTCATGGTCGTTTCCTGTTTGCGTGTGATTAGCTTCCACCATCCCAACGGAAGACCTTCCGTAACCGTACACGCCAGTACGTCATAGGTCATCCACGGGCTCCCTGATAGGTGAGGCTCGTATTGCTCCGTTTTGCTTAGAACGCGTGAAACTTATCTCCCTTCCGGACACACGGTGGAGCAGTCCGGTATTGCGTCGTCCCTACCACCCCTGCCTGACTGTGGGGTGTTCATCGTCTGGCGATAGTTAATTAAATTTGCAGAATCTCTCAAGGAACACACGGCACTGTGTGGAGATCGCTCGAGACTCAAAGATGGCGTCGTTTCGCTGGTGTCTGCTCACTGTCATCGAAGCGCCATCTCGCCCATTTCGGTGAGTGAGTTATGGACTGCTTCACGCGCCATTTATTAGACGTGATGTTTTGGAGAACGCAAACGCCAAGTGCTCCCAGAAGCTGTAGTATTTTTTTTCGTTTTGTTAAATGCTGTAAAAGTTTATGACACCACCGGGTCGATCCGGAGAAACACAGCAGTTGATTGATCGATTGAACCGGGGAGCGCAAAACAGCTACAATTGTTTAAAGATAACGCTTCCCTGCACACCACAGAACAATGAATTTGCAAAGGAATGCTAATTTATATGCCCTTTTACTGCGCGAACGTCCCTGGGGTATCGTGCAAAAGGTCAGATGTTTGCCTGAAAGCAATTCACATTTGTAAGATGCATTTGACAAATCACACCGACTAAGTAATTGATCTTACGTTACGTGTTCCATATGAGTAGTTAGATTACATACTTTTCAGAAATCGTTACATATTGTGAAGAATTAAATTAGGGCTCAAATGAACCGATGTTGTTAACATCGTAAAGTTTTTATTTCCATCAAAAGAAATATCTCAACCGCTTGAGATAATAAATGAATGCTTAACCCTTAATATACCAAAAGAATGTAACGAATTTTATTTTTTTAATGTTCTTAGTTAGCAGGTGTGAAGTGTTAGGTTAGGACTACCAGGAACTTTTAATTTTTTTTTGTGGATCGTTCCTTGTAAATTTAAATAAATATTAGTACATATCTAATAATTGATGAAAATAAATAAATTCAAATAATAAAAAGAAAGACAGATATTGTAATTTTTAATACCTTTTCTATATTTTGTGGGCTTTTCGTAATTCGTACAAAGTGTGATTAAATATTATAATATGGAAATCGTCTCACCACAACAACCACTGCCTAACGATCCCCCGTTTTTCGCCACTTCACTCTTCATTGAACGCCGGGCTGGGGGAAAAAGTACCCGGGCAACTGGAATAGCTTTCGGATAAATTTATCCCATCAACCGTTACCGTGTAATTAGAATCATTTCGCACCAAAAAGAACCTACCGAGGGAAGAAAAATTGACCAACACGGCAAGGGAAACGTCCGGGGACGTTTAGATGTGGCGCGGGGGGGTTGGGAAATTATATTGAATTAATGGCCGCTCATTAGCGTCACGCCAGCAGTGCAGCACAGAAACAGATTGGACGTTTGGAAGGCACGTTAGAAGAATCGATGAAGATTGTATTTTTCCCAAGGGGAGAAAGATTGTCCAGAGGGATGAATCAATGCCCATGGCAACGCGTCCTAGGTGGAAGATGGTGAGCTTTTTTCCGGGAACATTAAGGGGTTTACAGGGAAAGAATTTGTGCCCCATTTTCTATAACAATATTATGTGGACAATATTAGCCGTGAGCGACTTTCAGAGATACTTAAACATAATTTAAAAATTGTAATTAGGATATTTTTTCCCACAAATACATTTTCCTTGACTGCGAGAAAGGAATGAGGAACAGCAAGGAAAAGTTTCTTCCACACGTGAAAAGGTAGCATGCGAAACAGTTTTCGAAACTCGCTGCAGAGAAATACAAAAGGTTTTAATCTGTTTCTTGCCTTATCATCGAACCTTCCTGAGTTTCTACGTCCATACTTGCCATTTAGCAAAGTTGTGTTGGTTTTTCACGTTTCGTCGGAAACTGGGAACCAAAGGTAAAACCAAAAGAAGATCGATAAGAACTTTCTTGTATCTGATAAGTTGTTTTTTCCCTGTACCCTGTGCAGGAGGTAGTGGCTCTTATCGAAAACTTGATTTGTTCGTACAGTAAAAGGAATGGCAAAAGGAACATCAAGCTCACGGTGCCCTTACCTTTTGCTTTATGAACCCTCGAATGTGCTTTTCTCTTGAGTCATCTTCGTTCTCTTGAGTCATCTTCGGGGGTTTTTCAGGAACTCGGGGGTTGCCTGTACACACACACTCACAACAGAAAAAAAGTCATTCAGTGAAACCTTTTTTTTCGGAAATAAAGGTAATTGAACGGTGAGGAGATTTTCACCAAACGCTGGGTAAGTTCTACGTGGCGAAGGAAATGGGAAAGTTCACAAATTATAATTCTCCGCTTTGGTCCGGAAATGAAGGGGTTACCTGACGGAGAAGTCGGTGCCGAGTTCAACTTTTCGATACGTTGATGAATTTTCCGGCACCAGCAGCGAGTTTTGCGTGAAAATCACGTTTGGAAGTTTTTGGGAATCGTACATATTTTGAATGAGAATTTACGAATCGTGTATCATTTAAGCTTTTATTTTCTTTAGTATTATAAATAGTAGTATTATAAATCATTCATTTGTATTATGTCGTGTATGACCAACATAAAATTTTTGTTAGATATTTCTGTCTCCGACCACATTTTTAACAGCATTTCCATCTTCTCGTAGCATATTTTATAGCACTTCAATCACAGATAGCGCCTCACGGCTGAAAGCTACCACAATCATCATCTACTAAAAGCACTAATCCTCGAAACGAACGTACAGTTCGCATGTGAGTTGATTGCTTCGCGCATTACGCAAGCATCCTCGACGGAATGAATGTATTCGTTAGCGCGTACAGACACTGGTGGAAGACCAACCGGCGGAGACGATACTGGTGGAACGGGGGAATGGTTTTGTTCTTCGATCCGAATCCGAACTTCCGCTTCCCATTTCGCTGCCAGCGATAGCACAGCGGAAAGGAAACAAATAAAAAAAAAGCAAGCACAACGCAAAAAGAAACACCGAACGCAAAGATGGCCTCCGGGTCAAAGGGAAAGCTTCCGGAACAAGCGAAAATGCTGTAGAGAGTGAACATTCTCATTAAAACGATATCAAATAAGTCTTGAAAGTGTGTGTGTGTGTGTGAGTGGGTCTTTTTTCGGTTGGTTGTGTTGGGAGGTGAAAGGACATTAGATTTTCGTAGAGTTTCGCATTTCACATCCTCGAACATGTGCTGTAGACGACGACCCCCATGGCGATACAGAAAGGACGATACGGTTGCATGTAGTACCCATGTTGAACATGAATGCCTCCCCGTGCACGTAGGTGTGAGTGTCCGTGTGAAATGTTTTCATACAATTACCCTACTCTGTGTAGTTGTCAGGAGGCCGTTCGTATCTGGGTTCTTTGGGTTGCTTCATTTAAAAGGTGATGTACAGCGGATCGTTTGCAGATGTGCTTAACGGATTATTTGCGACCGGCGTCCTTGTCATCGTTTATGCACACGAGCGACCGCGTATTCTATCTCGTAAGACGTATGTGAAGCTCAGAATTTGTCGTACATTCGGTGCAAGGTTGGCGATACAACTAAACGCTCCGTAAGTAAACATTTAATTCGAACGATTAAACACAACCTCGTTAACTTGAGTTTCAAAGCACAAATTGCAGCCAATTGGAAGAAGGTCGATAAAAACAGCAGTTCGATGCAGCTTTAACACGCTGCGTTAAACCGCCTAAAAGTATGCAATCATCATGCACGCTTGAATTGTTGGCTGGTTGAAAAGTTACCTTCACTCGCGTCGCAAAACAATACGGTTAATGCGTGCGAGGTGATTCACTAACGAAAAATAACGAAAAGAAAATGAATGAACACTTTATGAATCTGTGGAAAATATTTATGTTTTAAATATCGTATCTAAAGGATCGTAAAGACAAGCTTCAGCAATTATTTGCGCCCCGCTACGGATATGCATTTCTCAACCCCCCCTGCCTGCCTTTTCCCTTCGCCGGTCTCTATGACCTTGCGATTTAATTTCAACTTCCAACCAATGTATGTAGCATCATAACCGGCAATAGTTAAAACCGCACTCCAACTCGTTTTTCCGAGTTCCGCACGATGTGAGCATGCACCTGTGTATGTGTGTTTGTGGATTTACCAAATCGCCATGGTGGAGGATGGGTTTTTCGGTGTTGCATCAGTTCAGTCATCCGAAAAACAAAACCTGATTTCACCTGACACCTGTCATGATGGAGCCGCATGGTACGGACGGTACGACGATAGACGCAGGGGCCACGAACAACAAAAGCATCGAACAGCTTCGACGACCATGCCAGCGGCTACTACGCACACCGCGATCGTTCGTTCGTGTGGTGTGTAAACGGTGCGGCACAGCAACCATGATCTGCATGTTCGAGCACACTCGCGCTATCAACACACGGACGCGTACGAGAGACCTCGAGACTGGTGGAGGCGTCAGTACAGGTGAAGCCATCGTTTACGCACGATCAGCACGGGGACTTTACCGCGGCGCATCGAATCGGAGTTTTTCGCGGCAAGGATGCCACAGTTCCGTGCGCGAACTCAACCGGGAATGGCGTGATTTGCGAGCTGTGTGCGCGTTCTTACACCTTTTACTGTACTCCATAGCTGGTTTGATCTGTGATTTCTGGGAGTGATCTTTGTTGGCTGGTTGTGTGATCGAGGCACGAGCGTGCAGTGCATAGTGTACAAAGTAAAAATGGCGCCAAACAGTACGCTTTATGTGCTTACGCTGTGGGGAGCTAGTGTGCTGATTGTGATGCTTAGTCAGTGCAATAGGACTGAGGCAAACTTCATCGAATACGTGGATGAATCGGGTGAAAATGTGCCGGAAGATTACGTCCTGGACACGCACCATCGGCGCAAGAAGGTTCGACCGCAGGACTACAACGAAGCGCTCGATCGCTTGATTTCGGATGCGCTGAATCAAACGACTGTTAACGATACCAGCTCGGAAGAACTGTCCTCCAGCTCGGCAGAACCAAGTATTGCCTGTATAGGCGAACGGCAGGTGAGAAAAGAAGCGTGCCGAATTTTGTTGATTTTTTGTTTGTTTGTGTGGAGACACCGAAAGACGCCCAAAAAGATTGGATCGGAATGACCTTGAACTGGAACG
>AXCM01006396.1:0-17636 GCA_000473375.1 Anopheles culicifacies
AAAAAACAAACAAAAACCAAATAATCATTATTAGCAACTCGTCGTTATCGAACGAAATGCAGCCCGTGTTATATATTCTCTAAGTTCTAGCGAAAGGAAAGCAGCACGTTTCAACTACAACCAACCATTTATTTGCAGATTTGTCACCGTACACTGACCTGGAAAAAGAACCACAAACGAAAAAACAGTCCAACGAGAAAGGGTAGCTTTGCGAGCTATGCCCATAATTTTATCCACCACACAAATTATCGTTTTCTCCAACCAACACCCGAAAACCGGCACCAACAGGCGAATGGAAGGAGGTACCTTAAGCTGCTCCAAAAGCCATGGGCCGCTTCCATCGATTACCTCAGTGCCACCTTTGCACCGCATCGGCAAGATCCTCCGTGCTAGACT
The DNA here is from genome assembly GCA_000473375.1 of Anopheles culicifacies. NCBI lineage: Eukaryota > Metazoa > Arthropoda > Insecta > Diptera > Culicidae > Anopheles > Anopheles culicifacies. The sequence goes on from AXCM01006396.1 coordinate 397, forward strand.
TTTGCAAACGCATGATATATTTCAAGACTTTACATCCTGTCTTAATCTTGACCATAAATAGAAAGCTTAACTCTTTTTGCTACTCCGTACTATGAGCGATGTGCACGAGGTAGAACTCTTCTGAGAAAATGAGGCAGAGTGAAGAGAGCAAGCAGGGAAAAGGGATTTGGATCGGTCCGTGTACTGCACGAACGAACTGCCAGATGTGGAAGGAGTAGTTGAAACAACAATGTATAAAGCGCTGTAGAATAGATCCTCCCAAGAGTGGTGGTAGGACGAGCATTCAACATTTTATTTTATTAGAATGTTAACTACAGCAGATAACGAGATCATTTCTGGCATGGTTGGGGAAGAATTTGAATGCGGTTTTTCAACAACACCCCAACAACATGGCGGCCAAGGGGAGAAAAAGAACTCCATTCCATAGCATTACTCCCGACATTAATCGATTTGTATTCGGCTCGCTGATGTCGAAGATTAAACTCACCAACCTCAACACTTCTCCACGTTCCCTACGCCCAACCATGACTTCCTTGAAGTCGCTACACTGTGATTAATAAATTTAAATCGCGCAGAAAAGTATGCAATCTCTCCAGCAAGGAAAATCAATTACCACCCTTCGGAAATTGCAGGAATGGAGCGGATCAACACACACACACACACACGGGGTTGTTACATCCTGCTTCGAGGCTTTTTTGAAGTTCTACCCGTGAGATTGGAGCGGTGTGATACTTACTCGACCGTGCAGGAATAATGAAATCAGAAACACGTCTAATGTACAGACTCGTAACGTATCGTAACGTTACACAACGTAGCATCCCACTAAGAGCTGTACATAAATCTACGACAGCTTAAAAGACACACATAAACACACTCAGGAATACACAGCATCCTCATCGTTTACATTGATTGATTCACGGTTGTAACCTTCTGCTGTGCTTACATTGGTACAGTACCGGATATGTCACAAGCGTACGCTATCCTGTGAGCTTATCTGTCGTGAGTTACTGCTAATTTTTTGGGGTAAGTGTGAGACTGTTTAGTGGGTAATTTGAAAAATTAGTCAGCTCGTAAATCGTGCACCGGAAGTGTGGCCCTGTTGCCGGAAGGTTGACATTACGTGAGAAGGCGAACAGATTCGGAAATGTTAACGTGTGGAGCATATTTTAGCAGGGTTTTATTGCAGCTTAAACTGGGTTTATAGTGGACACATTGCGGCTACTGAAAGGCCTCCTTTCATTATTTTACCACGAAGAACGCTCAGCGCAGGTTGTTTAATCGAGTATTAAAAATTAAATTAATTACAACAATGTTAAGCTGGCTAGTTTATCCGGACAGGTTGCAGGGCTACGCAACGGAACTTCGAGGATGTGCGCAGATTGTACGCGGTGGTGTATGTAAAAGGAGTTAATTTTATTCAGATTGTTTGTCGATTTGATAAAGGATATCTGCCTGACAATTTGGTTAGTACAGCACCATTTCCTCAGTAGAGTCTGAGTTAGATCTCATAAGATCTGTACCTATAACTGTAAGACATTAAGAGTTAGATTACATTCACATCTCAACTCAAATTTCCGCTCACTTAGAAGTCTAAAGGTTAAATTATCGACAATCCATTCCCACTTCTTCCCGATAAAGATACTGATCTTTAAACCAAATTCTTCCAAATGCCGGAAGTTTTCGTACCGGTGCATGTCGTGCATAAACTCTTTACCCTGTAACTCTTACGTACATTAATCAATCAGATTGATTAAAGCCATTTCCGGTGTTTGCCGTGTTTCCTTCATCCCGAAAAGTGCGTTCTGCACAAATCAACGACGGTCAGCTCTTAAATTAAACTGCGTTACCGGCGCATTGTTCGTGTGCGATGCGTGGGTGCGACGACAAGGCTCCGGATACATTACGGAGCAAAACGAAGGCAAAGGTGTCTCGCCAGTGTCTCAGCCAGAACGGAACAGGTTCGCATCGGGTGTGTTCATCACCGAATTTGATACACGACCCTGGGTACCAAGAAAAAACAGGATCGCGAAGTCATCGGAGTCGTAAATTGTGCTCCAATTATTTATGCACTGTAGCATCTTGAAAAACCGGAACTGTACGTACCTCGGCAAAACTGCACCGCACTGGTGGTAGGAGTTTTGTGTAGGTTTTATTTTTTGTTGTTTGGCAGTCCGTTTGTTTGTTTTGTGCTTTCTTTCTGCTGCGGCGAAACTGCGTCATGGCCGTTTTCGCACGGATGGGTAAGCACAATGCCGGGAATATTTATGTTTGTTCTTGGTTTGTATTTATCGGCTGCCTGGCTGCATGAGGCAGGCGAATGCCAAAAATAATAGTTGGTCCCTGCTTACGCCTCTAGGCTTTGTTTCTTTTGTTTTATAGCGTGCCAGGGATACTATTTTTATAGCGAGAATGGTGCAGATACTTAAACTTTGATTAATTAAAGAGCAATTAATACATCTTCAATAATTTGCCCACTCGGACACATGTTGGAATGTCTCGTTTTGGAACGAAGGACACATTTAACTTCATTTTCAGAATTGTAAAATATTGAATCATGAATGTTTGTACTGTAAAAGAAAATAATACATTAAATTGACTAAACCAGACACGATTTATGAACTGGAGAGCAGCTCCAACATCTGATAAGTACCTCATCTTCGTTATTGAATTGCTCACATTGACAATGTATCAGAGGTTAGCACGCTTCAGCCTATTTCCGAGAGTAGAATTTTGTTATTCAATCGTATCCTTTCCATCATTGCTCGCTTCCCCCCAAACAATCCGAACAGTTTAAAGTGAATTGAAATCCTTCCGCTCGGAACAAAACCCCGGGAAAATATAAATCGACCCCGGAGATGAGGAGGAGAGCAAAAAAGTAAATAAGTGTTGGTTAAATTATTTGAGAAAATAACTCGTCTTCCAGCAGGCCAGCAGCCAGATAAATAGGACCGTATGAAAAATCCACAAACGCGTGGCGTGGCGCATGAAATAAGGGAAAATCCATCAAAATAACACCGAGCAGGGATTTGCATCATCCGGTATTCGGTTCAGGTTTTTCATGCGCGACCGATTTTGGCGGGAGTTTGTGTGGGGGAGGGAGTTTTTTGAAGCAACAGTGAACGATTCTGTTAGCATTCGTTTGAAGTCCTTTTGCCAGCCGAGTGGGGAATGTGCTCTCCTGTCTCTATCGCTCTCTTTTTCTGGAGGTGTTTTCTTTTATAGGAATGGGCAATTTCGGTGTGATGGATTTATTCTTCTTGCCTCCTTGCCGTTCTACAGAAGAGTTTAAGCACGTTCACGGCAGACAGAGCACAGGAAGAAGCAACGGGGGAGGGATGCGTTTGTACGATTTGCGTGCCGTGTGTCGTTATGTTACGTGCGCAAAATGGAAGATGAAGGTATTTACGATCTGCTGGAGGACTTTAAAAGTTTACCCAAACGTCATCAAGAAATCCTGCAATAAAATGCCACAAGCAGTTACAGTGCTTTTTACTATTAATTTTAAACATATCCCGAGCGTAAGCTCTTCCGGGAGCCCAACAGTTGTTTCGCCTTGATGTTCCGACCTGAAGCCGAACGCGGAAAAATTTGTCACTGCAAAGTTTCTTCCCCGTGATTCGCCCGTCTGTTTGGAGTTTATCGCACGAGCGAAACAGCTTCCCAACTCCTGCCACCTAAACCGGGCCCACCATTCCAATACCCAGTTTATGGTGCATTCCGAAGGTGTGGAAGTCTTCGGCTCCCCCGGACGAATGCCAACGAGCTGGTGCGAGGTTATAGTTGAAGGCTGCGAATGTGATACTTTTTCATGCCTTAACGCACACATGAACTCGTTAATGATGGTAGGCATTTCTGCGTTATTTTTTGCACCCACACACCGTCAACCACCCTTCGGTGTCCCTTTACCCCCATTCTCTCCCACCCCCATCCCGTTTCGGCCGTCAACCCGAAACCGATGAATGAATCGAGTCAATCTAGGAAGGACAATTTCTGTGCGCTCAATTTGTGTTACGCATCGGGGTGGAGTATTTGTGGAGTTCGCGGCATTTGGCAAACGTAGAAAAAAAGGGGTGCCTATCGGGGGTTTCCGTTTTTGGGGGGGTGACGATTGGGACAAGCCGGTTAGTTTACTTTGTACAGTTTTTTTTGGGAAGGGCGTACGGTTGGAGCATTTTAACGAGATATGGTTTCCTGTGTGTGTGTTTTTTTTGGTTTCTGGTTTGTCTCGAAGAACTGGCCCTAAAGTCCATCCATTTTGTTGCGTACGGATCATTTGCTTTGATCTGGAGTTTAACCGAAGGTTTATTGGTAGATGGTTAGATTTGGAAGCTCTTCTTACAAACAGTGATTGCTTCTGAGGCTTAAGGGAAAGTGACAAGTTATTACTTTCGTGTGAAGTGATGGAATTAGAGGAGTTCTAGCACTGTGGGTGGATTTGTGTAATGGTGTAAAACTCATTTCCCAAGACACTATACTGCAATTTATGAAGAGGATATCCAAGACAACAATAAAATGATCCAGCACACTGCAAATTCCACTAAAAAATGTTAAAGAGTTTTAATGCTTCCTCTCTTTTTCAGAATAGTTGAAAAGAACATCCCTATTGAAGCTACAGGAGCATAAATATATCGCGTTTCTAAATAAACAAATTGTTGGTATTTTATTTTGTAGCTACTAAAATATTAAGAAATAAAAATTATTGATAAAATAAGGCAGACATTAACAACAGCATTCGAGTAACATCATGTTTTTTTTTTTCAAACTGAAGAGTCTATATCTAAAACCTCGTATGGGAAATCATCGGATGGCAAAGGCACTGGGCAAAGGATTCTTCGCTATGAATCTTTCCATTTTCCTAGTCCTCTACAGACCGTCTGAGTGTGCTAGCTGTTATCCCCTTTAGTTCTATTTGTATTCATTGTGGGAAAAGTAATAAAAGAGATTCGTTTAAGTATCTGCAGACAGGAGTACGTATAAACGCACCACAGTTCGTATGTTATCTACACCTCCCAATGCTGCACGATCCCTTTTTTTCCATCTCGCTTGATTTTCATTATAGATTCTCGTTGTTTTGCGCTACACCATCGAGACACAATGATTTTGCATATCTAGGCACTTGTACAACTTGGAGGATAGCCCTGGGAGTCGTTCCTAGCGCCGAATCCTTTCGGGGTTTTGGGCCGAACGAACTTCTGCTTTTCCCTTCTCCTTGCAGCAAAATAAAAACGTAAACAAAACGAGGATGTGACTTTCTGTTTGGGGTTGGGAGCAAAAAAAAAAAAAATGACACATAAAACCATGGAGCACCTTGTCAACGGCAATGGCTCTATCTGGTTTCTACCGTCTATAAACTGTTGGAAACAGTCAAGCGCAAGGGAACATCATTGGATATAGCTATAACGTGACGAAATACTCTCGGGACACATTGCATCTCTCGGACGAGCGTGCGTTTCGATAATGAAAGTACGCCATAAAGGACGGCTCGGAGTCACCTTTTTTTACCCCAGTGTTTGTGTTTGTGGCCCGGATGCTGGAGACAGTCGGAGTTCCAACGTGCGTACAATTCATCCGGGGTTTTGCTCAATGGTTTGTTCGTGCATGTCAAGATGCGTTGGATTCAGAGGATTCCGACGAATAAAACCATGGAAGATTGCAATACTTTTCCGATTGTGCGATGGTTTCGAACGGAACGTATTAAATTGTGGCTGTTGGTCAAACGTACGAGATGTACGGGCCTATGGCACGCTGGGGAATTTTCCTGTGCGAGTTTGTAACACTGTGACAACTCACACTAACTAGGTAGTCCAGTTTTATGTGCCGTACAAGTTCTGCTCCAGCTTGACTAATTCAATTTCGGCTGGAATTGAAAATCCTTCACAACATCTTGTCCCCTTGCAGGCGTTTCTCGGCTCGTTGCGGTGTAAACATTTTTCCAACGTCAGCTGCTCTGCCACACTATCGAAAGTGCGAAACTGCGTACAACTATTCGCACAACTGGTACGTCACATCCGTACATCATGCAGGAATGCGTCTTCCTACGGGGCATAATCGGCAGATCGCACCTTACACACTTGTATGGGCGGTGGTCCTGCCACGATTTAGATTATCTCCGCAAGATGCCAGTACCCCGGTACGGTGCGCACATCTTGCCGAACCTACCGAACAGCCAGTGCAGCCCGGACAGAGTGTATTAAATCAAAACACACCTTGCGCATCATACAAGCGGGGCCGCACACGATGTCAGTGCGGGTGCCGCGCAAAAGAAAAACACTTTGCTACTTTCAAGCAGGATTTTTGCAGCCAGGTAGCAATAATAGCGATGATGATGTTGATAGCAATATCGCTGCTGGGCTAGCATGGGCACACATCGAGACTGCTACCCACTGCCGACAGACAGAGGGAAAGATTGAGCGGTGTTTGCACGTACACATGCATTTAACCGGACCTGGAGTCGACAACCAAACGACCGGCGGCACTCGGGAAGCGCATGTACATTAAAAATTATTTAATGCGATATTTTGGTGCAGCAAAGTCATAAATATTTTCACCTCCTTCTTCTCTATCGCTTCTGCCAGCTGCATACAGGTTCGCTGCAAGCGTTGGAGTTATCATCGGGGGTCTTGCACCAAACAGCAAGAAAACGTCACTGGAAGCTAAAGGTACCGTGCGGCAGGCTACGGTGCATGGTGAAGTTATCCACTTTGCTGCTGATGTTGTGGTGTATTTCTTAGCTCGGGTTGATGTGTTGCTGCAACCGATGAAATGGTGTTACTACAAGGACGCATTTTGGAGAATATATAGGAAAAGACTTCCCCTATTTATTTTTTAACCCTGTCTCTACATCTCTGGAGGTTAAACTCTTCGATATATAAACCTCTGGTATACATTGTTTGGGGGAGGTTATGGGATGTAGTTTTTGTAAAACAAACTGCTACACAAACAATGTAGTTGTAGCCTTAACAATAATTAATGGGCAATTGGGTACACTCGGTCGACATAGTCGACAAAGAGCCCCTATTGGAAAGGTGTCCGAGAGGCAAAGAGCAAACGAGTTTCATACACTCATTGGCAAGTGCTAAGTACACCTGTACATCTGCTAGAATATTTATAAATTCATTACCGACTCCCATGTCGTACCGTAAATCGAGCGTTGTCTCCTCCACTTGATGTTTACCGCAGCGGTTTGTCTAGTAAATTTGTTCGGAACCGTTCAGCCCAACCTGTGGTTCTATTTTTGCTTTCATTTTGTAACACCCCCGTTCTATGTTCCAGCGTGTGAAACGATACCTCCACCGCTGCCGGATCGATTAGCGGCAAAGTTGACAAATTCATTTCAACCGTTCATCATTAATGAGGACAACAATTAAACTGCCCAATCGCACCGACTGTCAACTGTGGGGAGTTTTGCCTTCCTGTACGCTGTCCCCGCCACGGGAATGTGAATCTCCACCGTATCGATGTGAAGTGCTTCCCTGCAGTTCACTCACCGTATGGTGTAGCGCCGCCGGGCAAACTTTTTGGGAAGTCAAGTGCAACGGGCAGACGGGTGAACAATTAAAATTCAATCATTTGCAAGCGCGCTATGGTAGCCTCCGGTAGCAATAAGTGCGCACAGCCTCATGCGAACCACGGTGCGTGTATCGGTCGGTGGCTTATCCCCGGGAACGCCCGGGCATCATCGCTCCGAGCGGTGGGCGAGGAAAAACCTGAGCGAAACTCTTGATCTGCCACGTAATTCCGGACACGGATACGATGGCATGGTACCTTGGTAGTTTTGCTGGTAGCCCGCAGGCAGTATTCTTTTTGTATGCCGTTATCGGTTTTACCGATCCAACGCGGTGCAGGAATCCTGCCAGACCTGGCTGAAATTAAATTTCGACTCATCATCTCGCCCCCGGGCCATGTCGGTTCGGAACGGTTCGGTGAGGCTTCGACTTACAGTGGGCTGCACAAAATGTTCGGAACTACGCAACGTACACATTGAATAGTCGTTTGACAGTTCTTTCACCAACTGACAGACGGCATTTCATTTTTTTTTTTCTATTCGGGGGAATTGGAAGTTTTGAGGTAAAATGTTCAAATGTGCCACATATTCCAATAATATCTGCATGTATCTCCATAAGTCACATTGCAAGGACGTTTTTAACGATCTTCCCCATAAACGTTATCATCATCAATCAGTGAATCGAACGTTTATAGAGAGAGGGAGTGAGATGTTGTGTAAAAAATAACTGTTGCGGCTCAATGCTGATAATGGTTTTATCGCATTTTCGCTTGATGAATTTTTGAAATATTGACAAGGCTCAATGTCTAGCGCTGGTGTTCTAGCCGATTCACTAAATAGATTTTAATCACTATACAGGCACACACACACACACGAACACCCACAAGCATACATGCTGGTCATCATCACCCGATCAAGCTATCAGACGTTCGGTGTACGTACATGGACGACTTCTACCCAAAACCCCAGTAACGAACAAACAGTCTGATGACCTCGAGTCAACACCAAACCGTCCAATACAGTCACTGCCAACTGTTGTGCGGACAGATACAGGAGATCCCCTATCCGGTGGTATCATGCAGACTGGCTGCACGAATTACCCGACGCACTGTTTGCACATTCGTGCATGCGTACGCAATAAAGCACGGCCACATTCCGGGCACATTGGTAAAACAAATTCGTAGTCAAGCGTTGCTTCCATGCCGACTACCAACGACCCTTCTCTCAACAGATTTGTAGCCGAATGCACTGAGTATGCTCGCTGTTTGTTTGTTTGTTTCGCCCATTTGTCCGATGCTCTCTAATGTTGATATGATCCAAAATTATGCCCTTGAGCTGGACGGCGGCTATCTCCGTGCGGCCAGTACCGAACGCTTCGTCAATATATATGGCACCGTCGCTCGCCGTCCACGCTCACGGCACGCTCATCAAACAATTGGTTTACGTTTGAAGTTGATCCTGGAGGCAGGACAGTATGTTTGGTGTTCTGGCAATGTGCTGTGCGCCTTATCGTACCACTGGGCATTCTTATCGGCTGAACGTGAACTGGGATGCGTATCGTGCAGTTAACTTTTATCCCTTGCCTAATGTCGGTTATGGACTGGTCGTTTGTCGAACTGTTCGTCAGCCTGGGGCTGGATGACTGCTCAATTTCAAACGTAAGTTCTTATTTCGTACAGCATCGAAACTTGTTCTGCGTTCCTTTCGAAACATTGATGAAAAAGCTTCATTTGCAACTACGGAACTATTTTCTTCTCACTCTTTGCCTGTTGTTCTAAGAGCGATAGTAACCCTCATACAAGCACAAAGCAAAGATGTTCTATTGTTCTTTGAATTTAGATTGTTTTCTGAAGGAACAAAAATTGTTAGAATGATATCAGATGAGTATTCTTAATTACTTTTTGGGTGCTAGAACTCGTTGTCGAACGCCTTCTTCTACAAATCTAATATTACAGTCTTCGTGGTGGTCCACTTCACCTGGTTTTCGCTATCCATATGAATGGTCCAAAAGGAGTTTACAGGATGGTTTGTGAGAATGGTGACGTCGGTATGGCAAGAACAGCCTCTCGGAGAAAAATATTTCTGGGGCTACAGCTCATATTGGTTTGTCTTATGTTTGTGTATGTGGTTATGGGACTTTTCCGACGTTGTGTATTATGAGATTTATAAGAATGTTATATATAAATGCAATAGTTTAACTTCCAAGTGACTCCACAATCACTTTACAAACACCAAAAAAACATTCATAGCAAAAAGGAAGCATCTTTGAGAGGTTTCGGTATGTAGCTGCACACGAACGTAATTCAATGGCAGTTACTTCAGAGCCCGATCCTTTCGAACCGGATATTTAATTTCGTATTCTTAGTACATTTTGATAGCTATCCAAAAATGAAACAGCAACCCAAAAACGAATGATTTTCCACTAAATGGGTTTCCTCATGGGCAGTGAGCTGGGTGCTAAAAATATCCGAACTTCTTAGCCGCAAGACGAGATCAGAATCTCGGAAAAGCAAACATGGTACCGCTTAACTGGCACATCCATAATTCATCTATAATCACTGGTCAACCCTCCGGGTATGGGGTGGATAAAGAAAGCTGACAGACATAATAACGGTTCAGCACAATGCGTCTGGTAATAGCGAAATAAGGAACACACAGAATTTCTGTTGTGGTTTGCAACCGCTCGAAGCTGGGTCCTTGGTGAAGATGGGTTTACACGAGTTTTAGTAGACCGAAAGCCGTAAAATAGATTTGATGACGAGCGTTGTTGCTCTAAGATTTTGAAAGACTGTTAGTTCGGTAGGCGTTTTCTATGGTGGAAATTTAAATTCTCATCTAGTTACCATACGGGTTCGTTTAACCGTAGCTTGAGGTGATTTATTTCCCATTTTATTCGCACACCATCAAGCCACCCAGCTTATGTCAGTTCGTCAGTCACAAAATATAGCAAGATTTCGCCAAAAATTCCCCCCGCTTTTGGCGTAGCTTGGAATGAAGGATGTCGAATTTTCCTTTTTTTTTACATGTTGAGAGAAAAATCAGTCGTAAAAGAAAAATACAGACTGACGTGCAAACGTGCCCGATCCACAAACGCCAACAGTGGGCAAACCCTTGAAGGGAGGTGAATGTAGAATTTGTGATTCCGTTGAACGGCGCTGGATCGAGGGAAAGAAAGGGACGTGCTAATGAAACTAGCGGAAAACTCCCCGTACGGTGAAGCGTAAATTGAAAACGTCCTGCTCGGGCCGAAGTAACAAATCGGAAAATTGCTTCGAGTGTAAGGTTTTCCCGAAAGAAAAAAAAAAACTCCTACCACCTCGGTAATGAAAGCTTACCGTACAGTGTTGGTGGGCCCGAAAAATTCCCAACAATACATTTGCTCGACGGTCGGATCCATCGTGCACTGCTCACGATGATGGATGGCAAACGGTGCGGGACGCGAAAGCCCCGGGTGCCAGCCAAAATGTCTATTTTCCGCAAAAAAAAAAAGGTGCCAAGATCGATGGTGGAAGGTCTAGGCACTGAGATGCGGAAAAACACGCCATCGCATCGAGCGTGGTGATGAATTATTAATAATCTTCAGAAAGAAATTACTTTCGAGCGGAAAGAAGACCCACCACCGGAAATCCGGAATCTTTTTTTTTGCTCGGGGTACGCACACTGTGGCCCACTTCCTGGGTCGCTCTTGCGTTGCACAGTGTTCGTCAGTACACCGGTGAAGTTGCAGGACGGGGTGAAGTCAAATGCGTGATACGGTGCTCCAAGCTCAACCAAGTCAATCAGTTAAAGAGCGTTAAAGCGGTATGGTGGGAGATTTATGACAGAATTTCTGCCGGATCGACTTTAACAATTACAGCTGAGTCTGGATAAAACGGACACGCCCGGTACGGAAACTTTGACTCCTGATGCGGTTCTTGGAATTACTCTCAGCTAGATCCTAGCATGCGTTCCTGACTTCTTAGAGCACGACATCCAATATAGGGAATTTATTTCACGCAATATTAAACCCATTCTTCAGCAACGCGTACCTTGAAAGCTCAATTACAACAACAAAATAAAGCCACTGTATTGTGATAAGTATGCCAACAGACAAATTTGTCACCGATTTCGCTGGCATTACATTCGGCAAGGAATTCAAATTAGTTACCGATTATGGCAACACGTAAGCTTACACAGTCCGCGTAGGCTTTGCAGTCGTTCTCACGCAGCGCGCGCTAAAAAAGATGGCGGCTTCCAGTATTGAATTTGCAATTCGGTTTCGTTGCCGCGGTGCCGGTGAGAAATGATTAATAGCGCGCGTTTCGCGAAACCGTGTGCGAACATCGTCGGCTATCACGCCTGAGACAGACATCATAAATCTTCATTAAATTATGTGATCTGATGAAATTTCTTTTCTTCCGCACCGGGATGACGGGAAGCGGTGTGATGGGTGACGTCGAAATGAGCATTGACAAAACAATTTGTTACTTTTTTTTTGTATGAGAGATTTTACAACGCAACAAAGTATTGTACCAACTAATGGTAACAAACAATTGGAGAAATACACAAAATGGAGCGATTCTGGAGATAATGGGTATACATACCTTTGCAAACCTTCCTGTGGCTGATTGGTTTGGTTGCGTCGCGGTAGAAACCCTCGCGGCAGTAGTGACAGTGACGTCCAGTAGTAGCATGCCGGCAGCTTAGACACACACCACCGGATATCCGGCCGGACATCTTGTAGAGCTCCATGTTGAAACGGCAGCGGCGTGCGTGTCCGTTACAGTTGCACGCTGGTTTTATGTCGACAATGAAATGAAACCATCCAGGAAATGAGAGCAAAAATGAAACAGAAAGATGCATGACAGATTAACCAAGAATTCTAACGTTGGAAGTTAAAGAGATACATGAGTACATGTTTTTTTTTTTTTTTTTTGCTTGAAGAACAACAGCGATTGGTACAATTCGTGAAGCATCCTTTGAATCATCTACCCCCAATGTCGTCTAAAGCTAATAACCAAGAACCCGAAAAAGAGACCTCGCAATACGTGATTTAGCTACTCTTTGGTGGATTAACCATCGGATCTGGTCAAAGGAAGGCAAAGGGGGCAATACCTTAGACGAGCTGTAGCACCTGAAAAACACTGGATAAAACCACTCTGCCAGCCATGCGAATGAGTCAAACAATACAGCCTCGATAGGGAAAGGTGTAGGCTTTTCGGTCGCTATTTAATCTTTAATTTCCGCAGCCAGACTCCGGAAAGAGCCGTCGTGGTGACGCACCCAAGATCCGCCTCCGACCCACTCGCCTGGGCGGCAGAGTGCTGGGAGGGGGAGTCTGTCACTGGGGTGAAGCGGGGTGGTGCTTTAAATTATTCATAGTAATGCACCCGGGGGGATGGAACGAAGATGATGTGCCCGGAACCTTTTTACGAAACTTCCGTAGATTTGCACGCAACCGAGTGGTGTATGCCAGGGGGTCGAGAGCTCTGTGGGTGAAGCTGCAAAACGCTAAGAAGCAAACCGAACCTGATCCGTAGAAACAAAGCCGTGCCGGTGTATGGTTGCAAATGCTGTGACAGTTTCGTTTGTAAATAATAATTATTTCAACAGTAAGTAACAGCGTTACAAATGAGAAAAGCGTCCTACATTGTCGGGCGTGAGCAATAATGTCAGCCAACAGGAAGCAGAGTTGGTGTTTGTGTATGTGCGTGTAATTCGTCTCAATTATATTTTTATGACATATCTGTCACAGTCGGTACCAACTCCACGTTAGATTCGCTCACACGAACTCTAGCCCACGCACTGAAGAGATTCTGGAGGAGTGACAGAGTGGCGTTTACTTTATTGAGGCAAGAGGAGCCCAGAAATCAAATAAATAATGCCAATTTCTGCAGAGTGTATTTACATCTCTATTGTTGTGTATTATTTTGTTAACCTACAAAACATCTCAATGCTCCTATTTATTATTCCAACAAGAAAAATAATAGACGAGTAAGACCTAAAGGGAGCATTCAAAATCTAAGATCTCGCTCAAGAGTGCTCCAAATTTCCCATGGGCTATTTTGTGTGCCAGCAAGAATTTCTAATGGAACTGATCAGTTCGCAGTGCACCTTGGGAGATCTTGGAAAATCGTATCTATGTACACAAGTACAAGGACTTCTCCTTAGACGACTCTTTGCCGTATCCTGCTTTCTACAGCCCGGAACAGACGTACCTGCTCTGGTTAAGGATGCTGCCCCAAGCGCTCACCTGACACCTGTTGGAACCCATTGGAGCGCACGGCAAACCCTAATAGCGCTATGGAATACAAAATTAGAAATCTCAGTCAATTAGGACAAATCGTATTCGCACAATACGATGAAGTGCAGAAAACATCCCACCACTCACTGACGCCTCCGGTCAGGGGCGGCGAAAAACGGTCGTAGGAGGTTCGTGGTGGGTTCGGCGAAATCAAAATCATTCCCGACGGTACGTTGGCCAAAACCTCACGATGAGTTTGCTTTAATTCAAATTTAAATGCAAAAAAAAAGAGAAATACAACAACACCCCTCGGTGGGGTCATGGATGGCGAACGAACGATTGAAACGGTGCGGCGAGTTTAATCAAGATAAATGGTCACACGATAATCTTCTCATTTGAGCCGTGCCTCCTACAAGGCTCCGTGCTGCTGTTCAAGATTTCTCCCCGCGATGACCTGTATGGCTGTGTGTGTGTGTATTTGATGCTGTGGAAGCGCTTCTTACAATAAAGTACCGCGTGCGGATATCTTGGAGTAAACGTCAAGAGGCTCTCGCATCAGCATGTATTGTTGTTTGTTGTTTCGTACGGTTTCAGGCGCAAGATGAAAAGGTGCGGGTGAGTAGTTATGTTTGTTTCCCTCACTGTACTGTTGCTACAGCTTCAAAAGTATCGCATCGTTACGATACCGCCACCGGCTTATCCATCTCCATGACTATGCGAGACCCTGTTGCCGAACGAGATCGTTGCCGGCGTACCTAATTTCAATTAAAAGATGTTTGTTTTTAGAGCGGCCCGCTATATAGTTCGCTCGCACTGAGGTGTGATTGTTGTACGCGCGCGAGGCTTCGCTTTACCGATGCCCGAAAGTCCCGAGCGACGATCGTTGGGTGGACGAAGAGTTGAAATCATTACATGCAATGGTCGCAGATGGTGATGATGATGATGCAGCTTTTGTGGTATGTGCCACTCCGGTTGCTCTAGATCCTTCCAACAACGTCAGCAGGTGGCAATGCCGGTTGGCCACATGCTCTTCCCATCTTCGTCACGCTATTAGTGCTTAGTAACCAAGGCATCTCTTCATCTGCAGTCGCGTTAACTACATCGTCTCGTCGTTCGTCTGTGCGGAATCATCAAAAACGTGAGCTCATTTCAAACGTGACCACCCGATAATGGTGTCACTATGATACGTTTAATTGTAATTTTGTGATGTTTTCTTGCACTAACAACCATTTGGCGCGTTCTATGGATAATAATCTTCCCTGTACGTTAGGACGTTCGCTTACATAAAACTAAACTCTAAATGAATGCAAAGAGAAATTTATTTTACTGTTGTTTAACTACATTTATAAGGTTTTGTGAGATTTTTTTTTCAATTTTCAACTTTTGCGTTAAATGATAAATGGCTGCCTCCTTACTAATGTATATTGATTGTTTAATATAGATATATAAATCACGCTATATCTATTTTTTCAGTTTGTTGAAACAATGAAGGGTTTACTGTTTCGTTTTCGAGGATTATACTGATCTGTGTACTTTGTGGTTGAATAATCATCCAATATGGAAGCTTATAGCCAATTAAATATTAACTCAGGCCCTGCAATGTGACAGCGGTTACTGCGGTAGCGATTGATCTTTCACGCTAACTTTCTAAGCATTTGCCGAAAATGTTTGCACAAAGCCAGAGCTAATAACTAGTTGGGAGATTTTATTACATACCAGGAAACTGTTACCAACCGGTAGAAATAACGTTGACGACTCACTGTTGGTCATCCTCCTTCATTCATTATATTTTAAGCACATTAAACTTTACCATCGGACTGTTAATGGATGTAAATTTTGCGTGCTGCATGATCAACATAATGCTCACATTCTGACCCGCAGATCTGTTTGCATGGCACCACCATCACCCCCACCCACGAAGCCATCCGTTGGGTCAACGAAAGGTAGACAACAAAAGGTCACCGACGAAAATGGCGAGCGTGCTGTTGCAACTGTAGCACGAACAGTGAAAATGGCACGAAATGCTAGCACAGAGAAAAAGTATCGAGCCGGCACGCGGAAAGGGATTGGTAATTAACTTTGATGTGGTTGCGCCCTGTATCCCTCTGTATGCTATGGGTGATCCTGTGTGACGTTAAAATATGTTGCCACTCCCCACCCATACCGCCCGTTTGGATGCCGCGGGATGCTGGATGGTTTTTGTGGGCGCAAGGGCTGCTAACAGGTTGAAGCATAAACAACACAAAAAAGGGCCTGCCCCACCGCCCTAGCAGCGATATTTTTAATGACTTCTAGCCGGCCAGAGTCTGAGGGCCAGCGATGGTGCGACTTGTTGGACACAATGTGGGGTGTCAAATTTTATGCTTCAACCCCGAAGCACCTGGCCGCCTGTCATAAGCCGTCAATGGTTCGGCCCCTGTTTGTTCGCCTTTGTACCGTGCACTTGTTTGTTCTAGATTTTTTTCCTTTTCGTTTTGTTTTTTTTTTTTGGTTTAATTTCATCACACGTTTACATTGGTTTGACGCGGACAAGCCGTTCGTTGGGAAGTTATGTTTTGTACATTAATGTTTTTTTTTCTTTTCTTTCAGGGTGGAGGGTTTGTCTGGCTTTAGATGTTGAGCCAGCATAAAAAGGGAAATTGGCGGCAGAAATCCGGCAGACGAGGTGCTGAAGTTAATGTTTATGATGTATTTCATGTGGTATTTTATTAGCTACAAAAGAGCGGAACTATACGCTTGGTAAATAAAATTAAACAACGGGACGCACCAAGTGGGTGTAATTAGGGGTTGTAACAATTCTAACTCGTCATTTTTTTTCATTTATTCATATCAAACGATAATAACAGAAATTATTTTGGTATAAAACATTTAATTTCAATACTTTTTGCAATATTTTAATAAACTTAATTAAAAAAGGGTTTGCTTTGCATAAATATTAAAGAAAACTTATTTAAAAAAAAAACCTAATATGGAGCGCCATAGAGGCGGACAAGCAAACCCTTAATAAAAAATAATAAACAATAACTACACACAAGACTCTTAAATATTCTTCTAATGATCATAAATAACATCGCCGATTCCCATACATATTTCCATTGTGAAATATGAATCATAAAGTATAAAAACCTTTTTGTCAAAATCGACCACATTGTACATTGACATTATTTTGTGCACTTAGTATAGAATAGCATCTCCAAACAATAACGTAATGCCTTTGTCGAGCAGAGGATTTATCGCATCACTGCCAGGAACGCGCCAATATAATAAGATAGACTCGAAGTAGATTGGAATTTACTCGGCCGAATAAGCAAGCTGTTTTGGGATAAGCCGAGATTAAGTTCTGTCCCCGAGTGCCGAAACCTCTTTGGTATTTTTTTCTTCTTTTGCATCCCAGCACATTCAAGAACCATTCTGTTGTCGGGTGTTTTAAGCATGCGAAAAATTGAAAACAGAATACGGGTGAACATATTTTCAGATCATTCCTTAACCGAATATCAATGGAACGGCAGCACG
>AXCM01006397.1:0-15528 GCA_000473375.1 Anopheles culicifacies
CTCTATGCCGGCAAGGCCCCGAGCGGCCGCTCCTTCCGCACCTAGGTTGATCCGCCACTGGCAAGAATCCGAAAAAGAGCCGGATTGTCAACAACCTCTGCCACTCGGTTGAGATTTGTTTTGATCTTCTAACAACGCGTGCCCCTACAGGTCAGTAACGATTCCGAATCGATTTGTTGCTTGACTCCCAACTCCGGACAATCGATAAAGTGAATGACTCACCACCATTTGCGTTTTGTTAAGTTACCATTAATCGTTCGATTTTTTGCTTGGCAAACGTAAACATTCTAATTTGTTTGAATGGCACACATTAACAGACGCTGCATTTTTGTGTGTAACTTAAACCTGTTGAACCCTACAGTATGTCGCAACACAGCGCGACTAGCAAATGGATGCTCCCACTAATCATAAGTTAGCTGAACGCATGAACGATTTGCCACCCGACCGATGGAGATTCAATGCAGCGATAATCCGACCTCTGTTCGAAGAACGCTACAAACAAGCCATAACTATCGACCGATGATTTCACTTACCACACATGCCACACCCTATAAACTGAACCAATGTATACAATATTTGCAGTGCCGAGTTATTGTACTTGCCTGTGGGATGGTATTATTTTCGAAGCTTTCTCCTGGGCTGCTGGTTGTTTTTGTTTGAGGAACGGACACAAAAATGATTGTTAAAGCATTGGCTAACAAGGAATATATAATTAGCCGCGCGATATGTCTCCGCTTTTCTCTCAATCCCGTTTTAATGTATAAAACCAACTGACGATTCATGTTAAAGATTATTTCACTTTTAACTAAATACAGTTGTTTATACGAGTACACATCCTGTCACAGCCATCCGATACGGGGCAGAGCTAGAACTAACAACAATTGCTCCAAGCAAGCTGTCAGTTCGATGCTTCGCACATATACCAAAACAGTTACCGAACAGTTGGTTGCCGACGGCACAAAAGTGTTCTGGAAACCTTTGTATTCTGCTGCTTTATGAAATTAATGAATGGCAATGAATTGAACGGGGTATTATTGTCCGTAACAACTTTTCCGATAATCCAAAACATGAAAAGAAATGCTTCCATAGCATTCAGGTTAACCGGTGTATTGCAAGCCACCTGAAAAGCCACCATTTCCTACGCATCCAAACAAGAAGCATTGAACTGGCGGTAGGGAATTTTCATTTATTTTCGCTATTACAAAGCTGTATTCTATCTTTTTGATCGGACTAACAACATTAGTGCGTAAGCCCCTTTATCAGTCACATCAATCCACATATGCGGTCGCCAAGCTTGAAAGAAATGATAAATTCTTCGAAACAGGCGATAAGACATTTAACATGTGACTATTTCTTGTATGTTATTTTATTACATGTATGCGTTTTAAAATAAATGAGAGATAACAAAATAGGATGTGTTTGCTTGGTTGATTGAGTAGATTCGCCGGTGCTGTTGCTAGAATCGTTATCATGGTTGGGTTTCAAAATATAGTCCATCATGGAAAAATATTGCATTCTTCTCAAGAAAACGAACGCCAATATTCGCACATTTGTCTACTCACCGCAAAAGTGTACAAACATTTACCAATGTAACTATCGGGGATTTTTGCAACGGATAGTTTGAAGGAAATAAAGCACGATTTATTAGTATGTAAATGCTGTCGAGGATTACTTTTCTGGTAATAATTATTACATCGCAACACGCACTGAACGCGCTTATAAATTACATTTCTAATCCTCTTAAAATTCCCAACCACGATATTCCTTCAATATCGCATTATTATCGTTTCGCATTCGCCTAACTGCACTCGCTTCTCCTTTCGGTACGAGGCGTTTCTTCATATCCTTCTTTTCCCGCTGCTGTATATCTCCTTTTATCCGATTGCTGACTATCGACGGAGCAATTGTGCTAGCCGTGGTGGAATAGGACCGAACGCTACGCGCATCGTCCAGCAGTTTTCTCACCATCGCCATACGATATTGCCGTGAGTTTGTATCAATCGTTTTATCTTCCGGCTCACTTTCAGGGTCATCAGATTCGACTTCGGCACGTGCGGCTAGATGCTCCAGTTGCTCCGTGGTTGGACAATCTTCCTGTACAGAGTGCTGCTGCTGCTCGGTAAGGATGGTAAGATTTTCAGGTTCAATTTCATCCTCTTCGTTACATTCGGGCATTTCAAGCCCTTCCTGATTGGCCAATGACTCCAGATAGCTGAAAATGGCTGCGTTTGGATCTTTCTTTTTCGAATCCTTTGGTGGTTGTTTTGCTTCCGACAATTTCATCTCTTCCTCCAACTTTCGGCGACATTCCTCTAGCTCCTTCTCGTCAACAAGTGAGTGTCCGGTGTGTTCATCTGCTTCATTGTCTGTATCCTCTTCTGTGTCTGACTGACCGTCATCTGAACATTCTGACCGATTCTCTTCGTGATATTCTTTCATCAGATCATCCTCCATTTCCTGTGTGAAACCATACCCCGAACAGAGCACTTCCCGATCGAGTTCATCGTCGCGTTCCAGATCACTGAACCGTGGATAATCTTCGCTCTCGTATCCAAACTTTTTTCGGAACAGCTCGCGCACACCCTGCACATCTCGATCGAAGTACATCTCAGCGTTCGGGTGCGAAGTCGAAACCATTTGAGGAAAATCGATCAGGATTGGACGTTGTTCGTCCGTAATCATGATGTTGAACTCGTTGAAATCGCTGTGTATTACTCCGCAGTTACCAAGACGAACGATCAGGTTCATCAGATCGTCATACAATGTTTCCACATTGCCCACCTCGGACACATTCGTTAACGGGTAGCCATTAACGAGCTCCATAATAACACAGTGCCGATTGAAATCGATCGGCTTCGGCACGGGAAAGCCGCGATCGTACAAGGCTTTCATGTAGGCAAACTCGCGCGTTGCTGAAATGCGCGATAGATAAAGCCAGCTCATCTTGCGTCGCTTGCCGTGATAGTCACGCTTTTCACGCACATTGCGGAAGCAGATTCGACCGAGACGGTGCAGCTTTAGACATAGCGAATTCCCTTCCTCATCCACTACGGTGTAAATGTTCGATTCCTTGCCAACTCCAATTTGATTTCCAAAGCCGGCAATAGCGCCGCGCAAGGTGAGCGATTTCAGAGCCAAATAATCGTATCCGGCATTCGTCAAACGGTATCCATCAACTGTAAACGATAGGAAACGTGAGAAATCAAGCTAGCAACAGCATATGGTAAATGGTAGCGAATCTGCTTACATCGTTTGCCTCGTTCATATGTAAGGAGCTTATGTTTGCACAGTTCGCGTAACAATTTATGTAGTCCACCGCTTTTCAGGCTCGCAATAGCAGCCACCAAAACGCCCGGCACAAGTTCGTGATTCTTCATGCCCATTTCGATCTGCAACAAAGAGATAGATGATGAGCCACGAATGGAAGCATTGAGTTATTGCTACTTACCGCTGTTAGGATGCGAAAATCTTCCTTTGTAAGGTACCGAAGTATAGTTACATTTAGTTTTCCCATGATTTTTCCGTTTAGTTGTACACAGTCCCGTTCACTTGGGGGAGACTTTTGCTTCCTCGTGCTTTGAGTTTCTGTTTACGTTTCGATGTCAAAAAGGAATGTGCCAATTGCCCAAGGTAGCTGTAAATGAGATCACTATAGTGAGGTGTACACAGGCCATCTTTTTTTATTTTTGTGTCCAATTTTTTCTTACGACAAAGAAACAAAACCGAAAATACTCCTCGGCAATGGGCTAATATTTAATAATTAAACCAGAATACAGCCGTGCTTTCTGCTTTTATGCAAAAAGTATGCCAACGTTTCGCTACCGGCATGTCAACGAAAATTGAGATGACATTTCGGTCCTTTGTTATGGAAAAGAGACGAAAGGGAACAGTGAGCGAGAGGAGGCAACAGATCGACGAGAGAAAAAATAGTAAACGTCACTACTGTGAGTTGGAAGTTATGGTGGAAGTAGGAAAAAAGTGACACAAATTCAATTTATCCAAAGAAATTGCGCTCGGTGGTGTCCGTCTAGTGTTCCGCTGGCCAGCTGCTGGCCACTGACGAAAATGTCGCCACCCGGGAATGGAATATTCGTCGTCCGTGGTGAAATGTCCACTCTGACGACGGCAATGCGCCGCGGGTCAAGGTGGAGTTTCAATACGTACCAGGTAATGGTGATGATGGGGCTTTTACTGATTCGTAGTGTACAGTTGTCCCATCTGGAATCATTTTACGCACCATGCAGCAGCTTGTCGCTGACCATGGACACGATATAGGAATGCCTTTGAGTAACATTGTCGTATGGAACTGCCTTTTTTTTGTAGGACGATGATAAGGATGTTCTACTCAAGAGTTTTCAAGAGTTAAAAGAAGTGCTGCTTCAGGTGGAAGATCTTCGTTTGGTTGAACCGAATGTGTTTCTTTCTCCGTTTTTGGACGTGATACGATCGGAGGAAACGACGGGCCCCGTCACCAGCTTGGCACTCTCAGCGGTGAATAAGTTTCTATCGTACGGTTTGATCGACCCCACACACTCGACCCTCGCTGCCACGGTGGAAAACATTGCCGATGCGGTGACGCACGCACGCTTTGTCGGAACGGACCAAACGTCCGACGGGGTGGTTCTGATGAAGATCATACAGGTGCTTCGCACATTGGTGCTAAGCCCGGAAGGCAGTGCCCTGTCGGATGAAAGTATGTGCGACATCATACTGAGCTGCTTTCGATTGTGCTTTGAACCGCGGCTTAATGAATTGGTGAGACGTACGGCCGAAAATGCGCTTAAAGATATCGTGCTACTGCTGTTCATGCGGTTACCACAATTCGTGGAAGGTGGAAGCTACAACACACTGAAATCGCTTAAAATGCGCTCGAGTTCAATGGATCAATCTGGCAAACGAAGAAAGTATAGCAAATCCAGCATGAAGGAAGAACCGAAACCTGCCCCAAACGTACCGAGCACTGCAGCAACTGTTCCCACGGTGCCGAAGATTGTAACTGGCTCCTGCCCAGAAGATCCCGCCAACCAGGCCGGTTCCGGCGAAGAACCAGTCACACCAGTGATGCTCACTGCACCTAATCGTCTCAGGACACTACCACTGTCAACTACACCAGCCACGCCAGCAGGGGTAATTGTTGATCTTCAAGGTTCAATATCCCAAACTCCCAAAGCTGCTTCCGCTACGGAACCATCGGTAACAACGGCCGGAGATGGAAGTACTGTCGCCGAAACCGAACCAGAGACAGCACCATTGCAGAGCACCGAGGAACCTGCTGCTACTGATCCATCGTTTGTGAATTCTGTTGGTGTTCGGTTTACGTCACAGCAACCAGATGAAGAGATTCCGGTAGCAGGAAACGTTCCGACGGTTTCACACGTCCCATATGGATTACCGTGCATACGAGAGCTATTCCGGTTCTTGATTTCCCTTTGCAATCCGATGGACAAACAGAACGGAGATGTCATGATTCACATGGGTCTGACGCTTCTCACGGTAACGTTCGAAGTTGGTGCGGACAGCATCGGTCGGTACGATTCGTTGCTCACAATTGTGAAGGATGATCTGTGCCGCAATCTGTTTGCACTGCTCGCTACCGAACGGATATCGATTTTTGCTGCTGGGTTGCAGCTTTCGTTCCTGCTGTTCGAATCACTTCGGGCACAGCTAAAGTTTCAGCTCGAACATTACCTCACCCGCGTGGCGGACATGATTATGAACGATAGTCCACGCATACTGTACGAGGCGCGTGAACTAGCGATGGATAATCTGCTACAGTTGTGGCGTATCCCGGGTTTCGCGGCCGAGCTGTACATCAACTACGATTGTGACCTTTACTGTTCGAATCTTTTCGAGGATCTGACGAAACTGCTGTCGAAAAACACGCTTTCGGCGACACAGGCCATCTACAGCATCCATACACTCTCGATGGACGCACTGCTAACGATTGTGGAATCAATCGAAAGGAATTGCGTTCAGGCTAAAAATGGACAGAGGCCGAAGTACATGCGACATTCGAGGAATAATTCCTATGCAACGGCAAAGATCGTGCTGGATGCGTCAGCGACTGGTACGCCGCCGGTTCGAGATGCCAGTGGACAGGTGACGTTGGAATTGGAGGCTGACAACGAAGATGCTGGAGCCAATTCAGAACCGGCCGTAGTAGTGGAGAACATTAGCAAGTTTCTGCACTCTAGTCAAAGTGATCGTTTAAATCGGGGAGCGATTGCTAGCGGCGCATCTGCTGGGGATGAGCCGGTCATCGAAGGCGCAACGCAACCTGCGGAGTCACCACAGAAGCTGTCACACGAAGAGTTGGCGGCAATCAAGCGCAAGAAGCGCCTCCTAACACAAGGCACCGATTTGTTTAATCAACGGCCCGAAAAGGGCATACAATTTCTGCAGGAAAATGGGTTGCTTAATCCGGTGCTCGATCCACAGGAAGTGGCACAGTTTTTGCGGGAAAACTCTGGCCTCGACAAGAAGATGATTGGAGAGTACATTAGCAAGAAGAAGAATGTGGAAAGCCGCATCTTGGAGGTGTACGTGAAATCGTTCGATTTTGCCGGTTTAACCATCGATCAGGCGCTTCGGTTGTATTTGGAAACGTTCCGATTGCCGGGTGAAGCACCGTTGATATCACTCGTGATGGAACATTTTGCTGACCATTGGCATGTAAGTAAATAAGCGAATGTATTGTCGAAATAGGACGGATCATGCAACTCTCGTGAACATGTATCTTTGTAGGAATGCAATAATGAACCGTTCGCCAATACGGACGCTGCCTTCCGTCTGGCATACGCGGTGATCATGCTGAACATGGATCAACACAATCACAACGCGAAGCGATTAAACGTACCGATGACGGTGGATGATTTTCTACGCAACTTGCGTGGTTTGAACGGGAACTCGGACTTTGATCAGGAGATGCTTACAAAAATTTACCATTCAATAAGGTAACTGGCAGAAGATACATTGAAGATGGGACACTAATAAAGAAAACTGCTATTTTTATTATTTAACAGAAACGAAGAGATCGTTATGCCCGCAGAACAGACAGGGTTGGTGCGTGAGAACTATCTCTGGAAAGTGTTGCTACGGCGTGGTGCCACAAAGGATGGCATTTTCCATCATGTGTTTGGACCCCAGCACGATCGTGAGCTGTATCGCGTCATACAGGGATCAACACTAGCCGCACTCAGCTTCGTTTTTGACAAATCGCTGGACAATGCGACACTCTACCAGAAGGCAACGGGTGGTTTTATGAAATCGGCCGCCATTGCAGCCCATTTCCAGCTGCACGGTGACTTTGATGCACTTATCTTGACGCTGTGCAAATTTACGACACTCCTAACACCGCCGCCGAACGATGCGAATGAAATTACGGCCAGCGTTATGTTCGGACAGAACGTAAAAGCGCAACTAGCGATGCGCACCGTGTTTGGGCTGATACACGAGCATGGCGATTGTATGCGCGAGGGTTGGCGGCACACGATCGATGTGCTGCTGCAGCTGTTCAAGCTAAAGCTCCTACCGAAGGCACTCATGGAAGCGGAAGATTTTTGTGAAGCAAATGGCAAGGTAATGCTACTGCGTGAACCAAACCCGCTGCCAAAGACGGAAGCGGGACTGTTCAGCTCGCTGTATTCGTATCTGGCCAACGACGGTCAGCGCCAACCCTCGTATGAAGAGCAGGAAGTGATCAAACTGTCCCGAAAGTGCATACGCGATTGCCAAATCGAGCAAATCGTGAACGAGTCCAAGTTTTTGCAGCTAGAATCGCTTGAGGAACTGATTGGATGTTTGCTAACGATGATTGTACCCCCGGAGGCCCACAAATCTACCGCACCATCGTACGGTGAGTGTACGGTCGTGTTTCTGCTCGAGCTGCTGGTGAAAGTGCTGATACAGAACCGCGATCGGCTGCTACCGGTTTGGTCCCGGGTGCAGGAAAAGCTGTACACACTGTTGGTGGGTGCTTCAACGAATGAGTACAACTATCTTCTTCAGCGTACGACGGTCGCACTGCTCAAGCTGGCCATTTACCTAATGCGCAACGAAGAGATCTGCTCCACCATTCTGCAAAGCCTGCGAATGCTGTTAGCTCTGCGGCCAGCAGTGATACTAGCCATCTCGAAACCCATCTCGATCGGTATGTACGAGCTGTTGAAAACCAGTGCTCAAAACATCCACACCGAAGCGGACTGGGTGATCGTGTTCTCGGTACTGGAATGTGTCGGCGCAGGAGCAATGCCACCGGATTACACTGTTGAGCAGGCAACGTCGGTCAGCGGAGCCAAATCGGACGGAGCGATGAGCAGCGAGGAAGATTCGGGTCTGCCAGATCGTGGGTACATTTCCGATTCCGAAGTGAGCACCACTGCTACCATGCCGTTGGTGAAGACGGTCGTTCCGACGTCACAAACGTCAGCTCCACTCCCAAGCAGCCCAACAACCGGTGATGCATGGATAATGGTTAACAAGGATGCTATCGATCTTGTACCGGCGGGATCCGGTGGCCAGTCTCCGGGGACGGTCTCTATGCAGCATTCGATTCAGTATCACTGTAAGCTGCTAGAACACTCCCCGTTCGCATTGGTGAAATGTTGGGAAAGTTTGGCGTTTATCGTGCGCAACGTTGCGCATATCACGCCCTACAACTTTGAGAGTTGTGTCCGCTGCATACGCACCTTCGTGGAAGCTTCTATGAGTCAGCCACACCAGCAACAGCAGCGTGACTATCAAACCGGCAAAAAGAAACCCGGTTCGGCCAAGGATCGTCAGCGGAAGCGAGATGGTGCATCTCACCAAGGTGCCGGCATGTCCTCATCCTCATCTTCGTCGCTTGCAATGGACAGCAGCGATAGTGATTCGGAGGAATTGCCCGAACGTTATCAATCAATATCAATACAGCTGCTCGATTTGATGCATACGCTGCATACCCGCACGGCCCAAATCTTTCGCTGGTGGGCAGAAGAAGGTGGTGCTGTGCCACAGTGTTCTTCGCTGTGGTCGCAGGGTTGGTGTCCGTTGCTGCAAGGAATCGCACGACTTGCAACAGACCATCGGCGTCAGGTTCGCACTAGTGCTATTACATGCTTGCAGCGCGCTCTACTTGTCCAGGACCTTCAAACGCTGACCGGGCTGGAATGGGCCGGTTGCTTCAAGCAGGTACGATCAAGAGAGTTTCTATGAAGGGGACGTATACTAACGATTCCTATTTTCTGCTCTTTAGGTGCTGTTCCCTTTGTTGCAAGAACTGCTGACGGAAAAAGCGACAGGTCCGGTGGAGGTGTCACTGCTTGAGGAATCCCGCATACGAACGGCAACGATCATGTCCAAAGTGTTTCTCCACCATTTGACACCGCTGATCGCATTGCCAAATTTCCAAGAGCTTTGGCTCGAGATACTGGACTATTTCGAACGGTTCATGACGGCCGGTTCGGACATGCTATACGAGGCGGTGTTGGAAAGCCTCAAGAACATGCTACTTGTTATGCATTCGGTAAGATGTGCGCCATACGGTTTCTTCGAACGTTGTTCTAATTCACACGGTGTTTGATTGGTTCTCCGCAGGTATGTGTTTTTCACAACACGGAC
This sequence comes from Anopheles culicifacies, assembly GCA_000473375.1. Classification (NCBI taxonomy): domain Eukaryota; kingdom Metazoa; phylum Arthropoda; class Insecta; order Diptera; family Culicidae; genus Anopheles; species Anopheles culicifacies. The sequence goes on from AXCM01006397.1 coordinate 9,598, forward strand.
GGGGTTACACACTCTTTGCTGTGGGATGTTACTTGGCAGCGAATATCCGGCTTTCTGCCCAATCTCAAGGAAGAACTGTTTAAGCACGAAGGTGAAACAAATTTCAGCAAAATATGTTGGCACGTGTTTTGATTGTCTGCTAAACAACCGATCTTTCCTATCTGTTTGCAGCCGTCCGATCTTCAGTTAGTATTAGCGGTGGTAGTGGGGGTACAGGAAACGCAAGTTCCGGAATATCTCATACCAGCCCGATGGTGCCACCATCACTTGCTGGAGAGCAACAGCACATTTTGGAAGGCGGTCAGATAAATAACAGCTCGGCCTTAACAGATAGTATTCATCCGCGTGTTGTGCTACATCCAGTGACAGTTCCCTCGGCTCCGGTGCTGTCGTCGTCACCTGCGTCAGAAACGTTCGTTCCGCAACCACTACCAACGGTCAGTCATCCGGGGTTGTCGGCGGTTGAAGTGCACCGTTCCCCTGTCCACCGAATAGCTCCTAACAATCTGCTAATGAACACCACAGCTACGAATGATTTTAAAACACTTCCTCTGATGTTGCCGCATGTCACAACGTTGCCGCCACCGTCAGAATCGCCAATTGTTGTTGGACGGGAAGATACATTAAACAAACATTTACCATCAACACCTGCAAGGGATGCCATAATGCAGCAACACCAAACAGATGCGCCAGTCCCGGCAGTTTCTCCGATAGTTGCCCCTGTTGCTTCTAACATTATAGAACTTCCGGGATTCCCGGGGACTCGTATGCAACATGTGCCGATGAGCGCTCCGGACAACAAAAACAACGAATCGGAAATTGCAATATCCAGCACCACCGCCACAACGATTCCCGATGTGGAAACTGGAAATGTTCCATTGAGTCATCGTTTGGCAGGTTCACAGTATCCTTCGCTACAGCACGTACCCATCAGTATTGCACAAAGTTTTGCGCCGATCTTCGTACAACCGAATCCAGTACCAGCGGAAGCATCCGATATTTACTCGGACTACATCAACGATCCCTACAACCTGACACTTCAAATCGACAACGGAACCGGTAGTGCTTCGAACGTTACTGCTGCTACAACGGTACCCTCCACTTCAGACACATCCGCAAAAACGATAGAGGAAGCAACGCCCAACCCGACAGCGGCAACGACAATGGCAACAACGGCGACGTCGTCTACCCAATTCGCGAATGTATTCCAATCGGCGCAATATTTTAGTTTCCCGGCCAGTGGACGTATACCACCTGGATCGGAGATGCTTTTTGGAGAACCGTAGACAGCAAGCCGACCGACCCCATCGGAATGCGTTCTGTCTCGTTTTGAACATTCCCAACAACCGCTTTTCGTGTTTGTGGTTCATTTGGTGCCCGAAGTGGCAACTTTTAGCAAATTTACTATACTCCATCCGGAGTTGTATTGATTATTGGGCACGTCTAGATCTAGTGAGACACACGGTGTAACTTCAGCGCGATCTGCTAAGCACTCGGAACGATAAGGAATGCATATTTTAAGTAAGCACTAACATTACTCCTATCTTCGAGCAAAGCTGCAATGATTCCAACGGTAGCCACGGTCAACCGTTATTGGTGTCAACTCGGGATAACATTGTTCCCCTTTGTATTGCAATCAGCTTACAACTTGTATTGTTTATTGTGACGCTGGCCACAAACATTCTAGCGAAAGAGTGTACAATGGCTAACGATTGTTGTTCAATTTTAATTCCACTGTTTCTGTTTGTTTAGGTATTGCCAATGTACTGTCCGTTTCGATTTGTAATGCATGTAGTAAAAGAAAGCACCGCTACTTGCATGCTATCCGGGGGAGGGTATGGGTATAGAAAGTAGTCTTATTTAACCACGAGATACTTGTTTTTATCAGTTTATCACACATAAATTTAAAGCCTCATTTGGGACACTTGTATGGTAATCGTGAATATTCGCCAAACGATTCACGTGGCATTCGTGAAGCAGACCGAGCCTCAGGACACAGGCACGCACGATCCAACAACACATTGTACGATGTTCAATAGCGAAATGAGATCAAAGTTTATGAAATAAATATATTACAAATAATTTTTTTTTTTCTTTATGTCGGAAGGTAGGATTAACCTTATCCTGTTGTGGGTAAATTCAAGTCGGGGAAGTCAGAAAAAAGTCCTCTCGAGGTTTCAGAAGAAACTGTATTCTCATTCTTTTTTCGTTCTACCGAAGAAGTTGCTGATAGTCACATTTGTAGTGCCATATCAGATACAAAATAGCCTTAAAGATTATTCGTTGTCCAGTTTATATTTACTGCTATTTGCATGTACGGAATTTTACAAATTAATTCTTAAAGTATCAGAAAAAAAACTTCCACTGATCGATCGTCTCTAAGGATCGCAACACGTGGTGATCATTGAAGTAAGCCCATTCCGTGTTGCTTACTCTATCACTCTGTCTGATTGATCAAACTCACCTGGCTGACTACGTTCCGGTGGACGCTTCATTGCGAAATATGGCAAGTAACTGTTCCGGACTGTGCCGACAACTATCCTTATCTAGCACGATTGTCTTCTGGCGTGATTTAGAACCTCGATCGAGACTTATATCGCTCTTGCGTAGATCCAGCAGTTTGGAAAGATATTTGATTAACTCTGTATTTGCTTCGCCATCGATCGGAGGAGCGGCTAGGATGGAAGGAATGGGTACAACATTCAGATCAATAACGTTAGAATCATTTCATACTCGCTCTTACCTATTTGGCATCCGATTCCTTCGTCACTAACATCAGTAATTCCGCTGGTTTTTGCACCCGGTTTGGCCAATATCTTCACGATCAAGTTACCGGTCTTTGCATCTATCAGTACGGGACCATTCGGCGCAGGTGTGCTGTTTATCTCATCCTTTTCCGTTTTTGAATGTTTACCGCCAGTTCCTTTGCTGGATTTCTTGGACATGCTACTGATCGTACTTGCTCTCTGCCACGCAACGTAATTGGTCGATTTCCCAGAGATTGCTTTGATCACTTGAATCATGTAGCTTTGCTAACGTTTGTGCTGCATGTAGGAAAGGGGTGGTTTGTTTACAAACAGCTGATTTTGACATTTCTTCCTGACACGGATTGGAAACTTCTCTTTGCCGGTGTGGAATTTCTGAAAATTTGCCTCTTTCTCCAACAAATCCAAAGAGAATCGTTTAAATAAAAGGTCTGCAGTCCATTAGGGTACGCATTTGCGTGATTGATTGTTCACTCTTTGAGCGATGTAAGTACAATTATACAGGCGCATCTTATCAAAGTGAAAGTGGGGAAAGGCGGCATCACCCTGACATTGATTGGGCTCAGGTTTGTTGGTCTGACCTCATTCGTCTTTCAAGCCATTATCAACCAGTTACAGAAAGTGCGCACCATCTGCAGAAGAGCCCATATGGGGCCACAGTTTATTTCTGAAATGAGAATCGGCAAGCTACGAGTGTTGTAGTTTCAGTTCGAAACAAAATGCAAATGTGGAAAGAATCTTGTGGATCTTAATCGTGTGGTTTAAATGTTCTCAGCATTATCAATTTCGGCGCAAGCAATAGAAATGGAAAATATCAATACGTGAAGGATAATTGCAAAATCAAAATTGTTTGACATTTTCTAATAGTAAATTGTGCCGTGCAGCGTACTTATTTAAAGAGCTGTTTGAAACAAAGACGCAGCGTTGTGCTGCTGGTGTACACAAACCTTACATAAGGCCAAGGACGGAGAGTCAGGGCAGATTGACGATTTACAAACAAATCGTACGTCGATCACGATCGCACCAGTTAGGGGATTATTTGAAGCAGTTTGTTTTACGTTCTGATGTACATTCGTGGAATGAATCCTGTGTTTCGTCAGCTTTCCGCAGCTCTATCGAGTGCCAGATTGGGAGGTTCAATACGGTACGGGATTGATGTACATTCGCGACGGCTTCAGCGTACCTTCCCTGCAGCCAGAGCAGTCACTTACCAGACCCATCGACACTATTGCTGTTTTGAGATGAAACCGAAGGTATACGTGACTCGAAACGATTATGCTCGGATTGGGCTGGATCTGTTAAGAGAAGAGTAAGTAATTTAGAGCGAATGGATATGTATACATCTACATTTAAAAACAATTCAATATTTTTTGCAGATGTGATATTTCACTTTGGGATGAAGCTTACCCAGTGCCCAGAGATGAATTCCTTAAAAACGTGGCGGGAAAGGATGCGATCTATTGTTCGCTGAACGATCGTATCGACAAAGAATTGCTCGATCAGGCAGGACCAAACTTAAAGGTCATCTCAACCATCTCAGTTGGGTACGTTGAAGCGGGTTTTGACCGTAGAACCATCTAAAGAGTTTCGTTTCTACTTCACAGCTATGATCATATTGACGTAAAGGAATGCAAACAGCGAGGAATCCGCATTGGATACACGCCGGATGTGTTAACAGATGCCACAGCCGAACTGACGGTTGCTTTACTGCTGGCAACAGCTCGTCGATTGTTCGAAGCTAACAAGCAAGTTCACACTGGCGGTTGGAAATCGTGGTCTCCGATGTGGATGTGTGGCACGTCCGTAAAAAATTCGGTTGTGGGAATCTTTGGCTTTGGTCGCATCGGCCAAGAGGTGGCAAAGCGTTTAGCACCGTTCAAGCCATCCCGGATTCAGTTTACAAGCCGCACTGATAAATTCCTCACAGCGGAAGATTTGGGCGTAACACAAGTTCCGTTCGATGAGTTGGTCGAAACGAGTGATTTCCTCATCATTGCCTGTTCATACAACGTGGAAACGGCCAATATGTTCAACGATGCAGTGTTCTCGCGCATGAAACCCTCGGCAATCCTAATTAATACCAGCCGAGGAGGAGTGGTGGAGCAACACGATCTGATTCATGCTTTGCGTGCGGGCAAAATACAGGCTGCTGGGTTGGACGTAACCACACCCGAACCACTTCCTCTAGATAATCCCTTGCTGACGCTCCCGAACGTCGTAGTATTGCCCCACATTGGCAGCGCCGACATCGAGACTCGCATTGAAATGTCGCGCATTACAGCGTGCAATATTTTGGCCGGGTTGAAGGGTGTGAAAATGCTTTCGGAAGTTTAGTGCGGCATCACGGATGGTCTTACCAATTCTTTCCACGACGTGGAAAGCTAACTATTGTTACATTTTGTAAAACCGAAATAAAATGACCATTTTGTCCTTAATTCACTTAATCATGTTAGAATCTTTTCTTCAAATCTTTACCGATACGATGTATCGATTAGAATGTTTAACTGCCAACACGCATCGGAGGCGAAACCAGTATGACTCCATCGCCACGTACAAACAACATCGGAATGGTTCGTTTGGTGGTTTTGTATACCTCTTCGTACGTTTCTTCATCGATCTCCACCGTGGTGACTGTTTCTTCGGCATCGCCCAGCACCATGTTGAGATGTTGATCGAATGCCTAAATTGCAAAGAAGAAAGGGAGTATGAGATCGCAACCAATGAAATAAATCAACCGCACAAGCAGATGTAACTTACGTGCAATCGACCTCGCAATTCACGTTCGTAGCGCATTTTAACGTAGATTTTTTCATCCAAACTTAGCCGGATAAGATCCAAGGGTTCTTTCACGGGAATGATGGGCATCTACAACAACGCGAACCACAACACACACATTATTACGGACAAACATTACAAAGAGAGTGTTAATCAACCAACATACCTGTTCTTCTTCAGCCATTTCGAAGACTGGATGAAGCTATTGAATGAAACTAGAAGATTTCTCTGGCAAATGCCGCTATCGGTGCTATATTTTGGTTTCTTTACCACAAGCCGCCGCTTCGGAAATGTGCCTTGAAGTTTGTGGCGTAAACAAAACTAAAAATGACAGGTTTATACTATGGATAAAGTGCTTAACAATCAATTTTAATATTTCTACAGATTTATG
>AXCM01006398.1:0-5000 GCA_000473375.1 Anopheles culicifacies
TATTTTCTGTTTTTCTTAAAGTTGTTTTTCAATTAAGCTTTTGCTATCTGCTTTTCCACACCCGATGAGATGACACGGTATTTTAATCATCCGGATTGATTCTTTTCTTTTTGAACGTCTTTTTTCTATGAAATATCTTTACTTTCATGTACTTTTGGAATCCTAGAATGATTAGTGTACTATTTTTTTAAATAAATTTAACACTATTCTAGTGTTTTTTAATTGTTATATGCGATTTAGGATTGGCAGTACCTCACGAACAATACACACGCAAAGCGAACGATCAAAAAGCGTCAAAAAGCTCATCCAACACACGTGGCCCATTGTCATAAATAACAGCTTTTACCCACACCAAACAAGCTTGTACTGGGAATCTGAACGAAATAAAGCGTAAAGGGAAATATTGTCGAAAAATATTCCCCACACTGATACGGCCCCGCATGTTTTTTTTTTCTATCAGCCTCGAGGGTACATGAGCTTCGATTGGAAAATGCCAATTTGCTCCCGATTGTCCTCTCCAGTGAACGATGGTCGCTCGAAAAAAATACTTTTCCATGGAAATCTTGTCGTTTGCAGTGGCTGTTCGCTTTCGAATGCCGTTTTGTTTTATTGGTGTTTGCGTGTGTTCGTACGAGTGTTTTTTTTTTTTGTATAAATACATTCAACTACCAGGTCATCATCTATCCGGGTCGGATTGGATGCTGTCACCGACACAAACCGACGCAGTGTAACCGAATCGATCGAGTTTTTGTTGTTTGCTTCGAAAGCGGAAGTGAATGCGTGAAGTTGTTGTTTACGTGTGGTGTTTTATGCTCGTTCGCTTCGTTTGCTCCATTTTGTTTTATGCTGTCATATGCAAGTGCAAGTGCAGTGGTAAAAATCGATGTTGTCTCGTCACTGCAACAGTTTCGTTTCCGGCACTGATGGTTGTAGCTACGGTACAACAAGTTGGTGGACATGGGTTTTGCATGTGCTTGGGCGGTTTTTTGTTTTTGTTTTTCCGTTCAATATATTTCGTTTTCGCACATGCGGTAAAAGAAGTGTCAATTTCGGGAACGAATGTAGGCTATAAGCTTGTATTGCTTTTGGTATTTTCACGATCTTATATGGTGCTGAATGTTGCAATATGAACACAGTTTCGATTTGATATTATGTAGCATTTTTATAAAAAAGGAAGATCAATTCTTTTCTAGTTTTGTTTGTTGATAAATTTAAATGTTAATTTTGAAAATATTTTATAATTTTTTAAATATCTTTTATTAAATTTAAACACTGTAAAACGAACCATATCAGTTCCTGATGTTGAATTTGCAGACGATCATCTTCTCCAACTAAACAACAATTCTGAAATATAGGAAAAACTCATTCCAATTTACTATCAACATACTCTGGCTGTGGCATTAAGTTTTGTGATTGGTAGAATTACCACTCCGGACTCTTTCGGGTATTCGGTATTGTTGGAGTTGTTGTGGTTGTTGCTGAGGTATGATTTTATTTTTCTGATGCGTGGCTTTTGCATTTTAATGGAGGTATGTAGTCTATGTCTAGGGTATACACATTTAGTCCTGGCCTGGACTGAAAGATATGTAACAAAAGTATAAAGATTGAACAAAACAGAACCCTTGTTAATTGTGGTTAGCTGTAACTATAGTGTTGTCCTTCAAGGCACCTATTTTTGCTAAACGGCATCCGGCTGTCTTCCGGATTTTGAATTTAACTCAAATTCATATAAGATGATCAATGTCGTGGAGTCTTTCTCAGCATCCCACATACACACCCTCGTCTGAGCCAGACTAATTAGCTGTAAATAATTTGACATGAGTCGAGACATGACGTATGTACGATCCACAATGAGTCCACCAGACTAAGGCCGCAGGGACACTTGCGGATAAGGAACTCTTGGGATGAGATATGTCGATCATGGCGAACGCCTTCTGACATACCAGTGACCAGAGACCAGTCATCTTCAGGAATTCCACAACGAAATGGAATCCAAATTAGGGACAAACGAAACTACATGTTAAGCCTAGCAACTCATTTTTTGTGGATCTTTAACATTATTTCAATTACTACTATTTTTATAAGTCATTTAAATTATTCTACGCTTAAAAAAAGGAGTTTGACACTATAAACATGACTAGCGACAACAATTCTAAAAGTAGTCTTAGCAGTATCACTCCGATCACCACTTCTAGGGCAATGGTTTACGAAAATTTCATGCTTCTTTGTAAGAGTCTGAGACTACGGTGCTGTAATCTCTTCAATTTGAGTAACTGCGTATTGTTTACCCAATGGAAGCATATGATTTCACATTCCAAAGTAGAGGATACGGTACTCTTATAGAGCGACAGGACATCCGTTAGGTTAGTTCCCCGCCAGAATCCTGCCACTGTTCTTAAAGCTGATACTTTTCGAATGTTTTTTAAGTAACTGCTAGATATCTGTTCTCCAACTTCATCTGGAATTGAACCAAATTGAACCAAGGCTATACATAGAAGGAACATTGAAAAATATTCTGCAATGTTTACAAATGGCCTAACGTCTACGTTTCATACTTTCTCCCTTCGCTTGAACGACTACTGTTTCTTCATGTTCAAGGCAATTGGCTACATTTTGTGCCCGTTTAAAATTCCATTCAAGTATCACTATTCATGCCCCGTTCAAGCTAATGCACACAATTTGAGCGCCCTAATGTTTATCACTCGCACCCTGCCATAATCTGGCTAAAGTATGGATTGCACTTCTTTTTCAATTGTACACACCCTGCTCGCCCGCAAACGAGTCGCCCAATGTTCCGTGATTCCTGGGGCAGAATTTAAAATTAGATTAGTTTGTGTGACGCCGGAAAGCCACACCGTCCGTCGGTGGGTCGATTTATTTGAATGTTAAATTTTCCGAGCCCATCCAAGAACGGGACCAATCTCTTGAAGACGTCAAGGGTCACGAGCAAATTGTCGATGAAACGAAACGACAAAGACCTCCACCGTTGGTGACCTCCGTCGCAAATGGATGATTCTGTTTCCGGCGCACGTGATCGAATTAGACATTCGGATGGCGTATTGTCGTTTGTGTTTCACGACATTGGCCATCCGTGGTGATTGGATGGGTGGGTGGAGGATGAGCGTGTGGCCTTTTCGGGGTGTTGGTGCAGGAAGGAAAAGGATATCAGCACATTGAGCGTAGTCGGTAAGAAAGTTAGAACGATCGTAACGAAACAGTGCTGGTGCTCTTTCATTTGGATGAAACAATGTCCGAAAGAGTAGCACCGTATTTTCATTCTTCCGAGTCATTGCTGTTAACCCACCCTCAGGGGAAAAGCGGGAGCGGAGGGGGGGTTGGACAAACGTTAGAAAGGCGTCTAGTTTGCTTATGTCACCGCTGGAAGGCGGTCAGTAGTCGCATTGCCAACGTGCCAACCCGAAAGGGCACATAACACATCGTGGACTAGCTAGTACATCCTGCTCACGGTCGGATCGATTTCATCACGCCTCGGGAATGAATCATTCATGCGGTTTGGTAAACACTATCTTATAAGATACGGTTGGGTGGGGAATTTGAATATTTTCCCTGTTCCTTTACTCTTCCTTCTCTTCCCGAAGGGCGAAAGTAAAAAAGTGCTCCAGGACAAAGGAGCAGCAAGAGAATGTCCCATGCCCAAAGATGGGGATTAGATAACAAGTGACAAACCCTTGTCTCGTTTGGAACACGTTTAAGATCTGTTGGTTTCTTTGTTGATTTTTTGTTGTTGGGGAGTCCCTTTGGGAGTTTTGTTTCAATGACAAAAAGCATCTAAAAAGGGGACCTGGAAACAGTAGATGAGTCAAATTTCATCTCCCATAGTAGAAGGAGCATACGGACTTGGTTGGACTGTACAGTGCTTAATAACTAACACAACAATCAGTTCTGACTTTCTGCGATTGATTGCTTCGGGATTGGCTTGGAATACAGCAAAACTGATCTTACACAAAACACTTCAATATAAATTTCTCTTATCAGTGTGTGCGTGTGTTGCTATCTTAATATATTCCAACTTCATAGCGGAACCCAACCGGGATGTGTTTTATTATAATGTTTCTCTCTTTTCTCTAACCCGTTTCATTTCATCTCGTGTTTTCCATCGGCCGGATAAATGTTTTGTATGTATCTGTGCGTACACGAAAACAAACAAACAAAACAAACACCCCGGTGCATTGGGTGGCCATTATTAAAACGAAAACAAATTTCAAATCAAAATCATCGTGTTGCGTGATTGTGCAATGATATAAAATCACATCCTACGTGTTGCACCACCAATGCATCAATGCGTGTTGGTGGACAAACAATCGGCTCAAACAACGAACATCCAAAAATGCACAACGTTATCTATCTGTCTGCAAAATACGCTCGATAAACGACGAAACCGTACCGACCAAAACGAAAAAAAAAATCCAATCAAACCAAACAAACAAACTATTCCGCCATGTTTGTACCCTTTGTTGCAAATCGAAACAAAAATCATAAAAAAACAATCAAACAAATCATCAACTCAGGAATGGAATGATATGAATTTAAGGTGGAACACATCGGAATATGGTGGTGTGCGAGATCTCCGGATACCACCGCATCGGATATGGAAACCAGATGTTTTGATGTACAACAGGTTGTTATTCACTCTTTAAACTCCCGTACCTTTCTGATGAAATCAAAACAACTAAACAGATCAATAAGTTAACTCCATTTTGGATAAAACCTATCACACCTTACCACTTTCCCCATATCATTATTTATGTTTTATAATCGAATTAAAATTTTTATATTTTTAACAAAATGTTCCCATTTTTATAAATCTTTTCTTTACCTAATATTAAATTCATTTTCACTTCTATTTCTTTTTGATTATATATCCATAAACTATTTATTTATACATTCCAACCCTCATTCTAGCCTTGTTATTGTGTTTTCTCTCTTTCTTCCCTTTTTTCCTCCACGCAATTCATCAAAATTAACAAAATTTAAATTAA
>AXCM01006398.1:10000-15574 GCA_000473375.1 Anopheles culicifacies
GTAAAACATAAATGCAAATGAAACGAAAAACAAAAAACCATTAAACTACGTATTGCACAATTCCCATCGTGCACTACCCGCCAGGAGCTGAGCCACGTCTGTCAGGGCTTTCAGCTTCCTTGGCCGAAGCTGAAAGTGACGAAAGCGTAACCGAAAGCCTACTAAGCTCGTTTCCCATCGAAACTGCATAACCCCATGACGTACATTGCAGATGCACCCACGCGTAGTTTGGTGTTGAAACGAGCATCCTTGAATAAAATAAAAAAAAAATGCAAAGGACACAACACATGTCCTCCGGAGAGGGTTGTCACACTCTCTCTGGCGGTGCTTTCCGCCATTAATGTGCGCTGGCCAACGTGATTCACCTTCAGCGGGTAGTCGCGATACACGAAGATTGCGCCATTCGTTAGCGCGTTGTATCAATCGTCACGAAACCACTGTTGTCTTCGAAAAAAAACAAAAACCCCCCGATCGGCCAACCCCATTGCCTGCGATGGGGGTGTGCGATTCGAAGCTCTCCGACTCCGGAGTGCTCCACGGACAACCGAATGCGAAAAAAAGGGACTGATCGCGCGAGACAAGATCAGACGACGTGCGTTAGTAGTCAAAAGAAGACTGACGGTTCGGAGACTGTCGGTAAGTAGTTCCGTGCCAAACACATACACACAACAACCAAACGTAGTAGGCAAGTCGTGTACCGACACCACCGAACGTGTCCCGTAATAACTGGGGGACCTTAAGGCGCGCGTAATAGGCCGAAACAGTGCTTACGGGAAGGTTCGGAAAGATTGCGCTACCGGTTTTTTCGCTTTAGCTCGATTTAATCAGTAAGATATGTTCTTGTTTTCGTTTCAGCGTCTTGTTTACACAAATATAGCCCATTCCCAATGAAAATCAGTAAAAATTGCCCAAAGATAGATCGCAACTAAATTGTTCCACCGTTAGTGAATCAACGGAAAATGTTTCTTTCACATTCCAATGCGCGACCATAATTAATTATTTTGAAAAGCGTTTTAAGTTGAGATTTGAAGTTACAGAATTGCTTTAGGATAATTGAGATATCATCGCTATTTAAGAAAGTTAGGTCGATTCCTTGATGAAAAAGCTCTGTACATAATTTACCATTTAAAAAAAAGCTGACAGCGGTGGGATTCGAACCCACGCCATTTCTGACTGGTGCCTAAAACCAGCGCCTTAGACCGCTCGGCCACGCTGCCTTGGTTATCACGAGGGCTAATCGACGCAGTTTCGTTCGCTTCCATACTGCTTCCGTAATAAATTCCATTCCCATCCATCCAGCCATACCCACTGGGAGTTTGATCGTTGCATTTAACAATTTGCTAACTAATTGCCATAATCGTTTAAGGCATGATAGAGGACGGATTTTATCGATTCCCGTCAGTCCACTTTTCATCCCGTCCGTCACGGCCGCTGTGCCGACAGCCATTGTTTTGCTGGCGCACTTTTGCATAACCTCAGCCAAGATGCCATTAACTATTAACCGCACCCAGTGCCTCATTTTGCTTCCATCTTCTCTTGTTCTCGCACTCCCTCTCTCCTTCTCTCGCTTGCGAAAGTATGCGAGACATTGTTCCTGTGTGGCACACGGGACAAACCTCTCTGGCCCGGGGTTTTTGTTTATTATAGCCCATCAGGCGAAGAATAAATTGAACCTTTCTGCTTAAGCAGGACATTCCGGACAAATCCTAACCTTACCTTCGGTCGGCGGTTATTGATCGAAAGCGCCACCCTGGATTGTGTTACTCGGTGCATGGCAACATCACACCACGATGGCTAATGAAGTGGCTCAAGCGCTCGGTAGGATATGCAACCGGGATCAAGCTTTTGTGTGTATGTGTGTGTGTCTAAGTGTGGGACTGGATCTGCTCCTAAACCGACACCCGACCCTCCGGTACCGTCCGGTTATGAATGGTTAAAACATGCAAAGTGATTAAATTTATTACGAGAACCCTTTATCACTAATCCCACACCATGCCTGGCGTGTAGCGCCCGAGGGATATGTTGTTGGAATGGAAAACTTTGTCCCATAACCAACCCCTCCGGTGAGGTCTGGATGGCGGACGTTCCGGCCCGTACCCAGAAGATGAAACGTGTGTACAGCGAAGTGAGCACGCTAAGTCGGCGGGAAAGAAAACATTCGCACACGAAAGGACATTAAACTTAATTCCTCCAACCTGGATGGGGTTGCCAACACCGGGACTGAAGTTCGTCCTCGAATGCTGGCCGGGCACGTGCAACCACTGAACCAGTGTGGTCCAGTGAGTTAGTGTGGAGTTGGCGAACATGAGTACGCGACTGTGTTTGAATGAGTACGTTTGTGTGAATGTGTATGAGCAGACAGAGTGTATGTGTGTGAGAGAGCGCGTTTTGCTACAGTCGAGCTGGCAAGATTAAATATTCAATAACCGGGCCGGAAAAGGATCACAACTAATTCAATTAATAGCTGTCCAAAGGTGTAACTGTCCCATAAATGGAGAGAAAACGGCTGAAAACATTAGCTTTTAAGATGGATGGGCACGGTTTTGGTTGAGCTGAGTAATGAGCTAATGAGTAAAACTTATAATGGAAACGTTACCTTTAGCAGTGCCGCGCAGCATTAAAAGTTTGGGCAGTGAAATAATGTTCTCAGGGCAAGGTGAACTTGTTACACGTCGATAAAAAGGTTAAGATAGACTTTTATTTTGTTTTACAAAATTGAAATTTTCCTTTAGATTTTTTTTTTCGACAAAGATTTGAAAGAGATCGCAATTTCTATTAGGCGATCTAACTTCAGTTTCCTTTTGGAGGAATAGTTCATCCAATTGCCTTTTATGTTAAGGATGTTTTGTATTTTAGACTCCTTACTTCTTTTGAAAGGTGATCCTCAGACACAAACATTGTATAATTCCTTGAAGTGTCTTTATAATAAACAGAATATCTAAGCTTTGGTTTAGTGTTGTTAGGAAAATTGTAACCTTTTTTCAAACCTCTTTTTATATTTTTCATTTGCTCATATATTCGCCAACAGTTCACTATCAGTCTTTCATTTCATAACATAGAACTAAAGCTGACTATTTTTACAAACAAACAAAAAACAACCAACATTCCAATGGAACGGAATTTGTTTGACAGTTAGTAATGGACGGTTGCCATAAAACTTACACGCTTCAGCCATAAAATGGAAATGGTGAAGAAATGGAATTTACTCACACTGTGTCAATGGGGACCAGCATTGGAGCAGCTTCATTATCAAAATACCAATGCACCTTTTGTTTTCGTATAAAATTTGAATGCTTATTTAAAAAAAACACTCACCGACACATATAAACGCACCTCTCCTACTACCAACCATTGCGTTGCTTCCTTTCGGTGCGATCAATCGTTACTTTATCGATCGTTTGTCCTGTGTGTTTCACGGATGCGCTATAAAGGTGTTCCCGGCAAGCGTAACGAAATCTACTACAACTGCTGTCCAGAGCCTTACATCGACATCACCTTCGCCATCATCATTCGAAGGCGAACACTGTACTATTTTTTTAATTTGATCGTACCGTGTGTGCTGATTGCGTCGATGGCACTGCTAGGATTCACCCTGCCACCGGACTCCGGCGAAAAGTTATCATTAGGTAAGTGGTGAACGTAAGGTTAGGCTGCAACTGAAGATAATCACAATATCTTTTTTCCATATAAAATAGTACTAACCTTTAGCAATGAAGTTTTAGCCTTTAGAATTGTTTGTTTATACTTACCATAAGTGCTATAATTTCGAAATACTGTCACCTATTCTCACTAAAACAAATGCTTTTTTGATGAAATTCTACATTCCAGGCGTAACAATTTTATTATCACTGACTGTATTTTTAAATATGGTTGCTGAGACAATGCCAGCCACATCGGATGCTGTTCCACTTTTAGGTAAGTAACGGTAAATGGCGGAGTACCTATTAAAGCCAGCACTTTACCGATAGTGCAGTTTCATGAAGTTGTTGCATGCATTTCAATCTCTCCCGTCTCTCTTCTACCCATTTCAGGCACATATTTTAACTGCATCATGTTTATGGTTGCATCATCCGTTGTTTCGACGATTCTAATTTTAAATTATCATCATAGAAATGCGGACACACACGAAATGTCTGATTGGGTAAGTACCAGCACGCACCATACGAACGACACCACGCGGCATATTTCGCTGCAGTACA
The DNA here is from genome assembly GCA_000473375.1 of Anopheles culicifacies. Classification (NCBI taxonomy): domain Eukaryota; kingdom Metazoa; phylum Arthropoda; class Insecta; order Diptera; family Culicidae; genus Anopheles; species Anopheles culicifacies. Next base: position 14,200 of record AXCM01006398.1, read on the forward strand.
TTCACACTCGCGGAAGTGAACTTGCTGCCGTGAGAAGTATACTCCAAAAGCCGGCAAAAGTCATTGCAAATGAAGCGGTGTGAATGCCACCGTACGGCCTCGAGCACATTCAACAATCGGACACGCGGGTCAAAGGCGTGCACCTGCCGTAGAGCCTCAAAGAATCATTCCCGATGCATGTCATGGGGCAAACGGCGTACTGCCACGGTTTAATGAATACTTATGCGAGTTGTCGAATCTCCCTTCAGGGCGAGGGCCTCTCATGGCTGCGGTCTCGTACGGATGCGGCCGAATGCAATTTGAAGTTTGCAGTGTGGTTATTTTTTCTCGGTCAATATTCCATACCTTCGGTTGCTAGCTTGCCGCTTGAAAGTGAATTCGAAAGTCATTGTCGGTGGACTAGAATGATGTGTTCTCGGAAATGAAATATGATTCCCAGTTTGACCAACAGGGCGACACAATCTGTACCGTTGACGAGATTGGAGCCTTTGTATGGTTGGTACCCGTGGCATTAGGAAGAGTGTGTACAGCAACCTGGCACATAGGCTGCACACAGGATGCGTATAATGGCTTTGTTGCGGGCTGATGGCTTTTGCAAAGATTGCATACCTTTCTGTGAAAGGTGCGTAACGAACTGCCGGCTTAGAAAATGAACTGCGTATTAACGAACCGGTAACTATCGGTCCGGATCAATACGTCATCCAAGAATGAGTGCGTAATAATTGGTTGTGCGAAACATAGAATACCTGGAGTTACGGAATAAGGGAAATCTAAAAATCTGATGGAATGGATTTTGTAAATATTTAAAACATGATGTGTTTTATACAGGACTTAAAAATTATGTTTGTTCATACAAAATTTGATGCACTAGCAAAGACAAATGTTAATTTCTTTGACACGAAGAGCTTAATTCTTTACATAAGCATCGAGAAAACGTTCAAGAATTCGACCGCTTTTGTATCGAAAGTTCTTGGATCGTCAAAAAATCAACTCATTTATCATGCATAGGATTACCACAGTTTGAGCCCTGCACAAATCCTTCACAAATCTTCCAATATATTTTAGGATGTAATATTTGCGTTACCTTTAAATTACTTACTTGATCGCTGATCGTGACGTTACCCTTGCACATATCAGGAATTGCTCCCATCATTTTGGTTTTAGCCTAATTAATCTATAAGCTCGAGGTTTTATGCCGTGTTCTCCATCCGCTGGTTGGTATCTGCAATTTTGAAATGACTTAAACCAATTATATGTGTGTCTTGAAATCTTTTAAAATATGTAGGAAATGCAATCGTTGCTCCGCCATCTTTTCCAAGATCAGTGGTTGATTTTCCGTTTCAGAATTCTCTAAGGTAGATAGAAACCAACTGGT
>KI424272.1:0-16228 GCA_000473375.1 Anopheles culicifacies
CGTTACACAAAAAAAAAGATTAGGAAAGATCGAGCTTCGTTTGCATAACTTGCATATCACGTAACAGATGTGTAAGTGAAATTGGACAAATTGGAATTTAATAGAATTAATTTGTACCGTCCATTAAGTGATTACCAAGTGTGCGCGTGTAAGGACACAGGCCGGCCTGCCTCGCACAGAGTCTGTCGTCACAGTAAAACTTTCGCCCCGGGTGAGGGAGCAAAGTGCATATAAATGCAATAATTACATTCAAGCACAGCGTTCAACACCCGCCGGCATTCCGGGGCATGATCTCTATTGAAAAGGAAAAGCGTACTGCGAAATGGCGTTTAACGTGTCAAAACGTGTGCCGTGCGTTACTATTTCGTGGCAATGAAGCAATTAAATCCGGCCTGGCGGTTACGGAAATGTGCGAGCGGCAGGAAATGATACACCGTACGTCGATCGATAGTGATCGAGAATCCTTCTGGAGCTTTGGTAAAAATCTCTTCAACATTAAGCACCAAACACGATCAACGTTCACCGGTCTGTATCACTCACTAAGCAACGGGACACGGAACTAGTGCCGAAATTCTTTCCCCGTATGGTAAATTCGATAATTGTCCACTCCTGTTACGGCTACGCAAACATCATCCTACTGCTCGCAACCCGTACATGAGGTCTAATTATTTTTCAATTATGCTCAATCATTGGCTGGCGCACTCGTGTTATTGCTGCTGCCGCTGCTCGTATTTTCACTAAGTGGATAATGTACGAATTGCACCACCACTTCACCGACGGGGATGTCAAAACTGGGAGTTAACAAAAAACACACGTAATACTCCGAGGCACAAAAACACAGCAACAAAACAGGACTGCACGTGCTGATCGTGTATGATCGCTTTTTCGAAGTTTCGGGTTCGGAGGTTGTAGGTTAAGTTGATCACGAAATTGTAAAATTAGAAGAGCATTGAAACGGAAGCACAGCTCCAACACGCAAACACACTTTTAAGCGATAAGAAGGATCTTTCCACCAACTCAAATTGCGTTTGAAATCGTGAAAATCACACGTGTTTATTATTCTTTGTTTTCCATAAATTTGACAACACAAGACACTATCACAAAAAAATCACAAAGCAATCGCGTATGTCGGATAAACTTGTACGATCGCGCCTATACCGTTTCGGTGCCTCCTTTCTAGGACATTCACAAGCATCCCCAATCAATCATAACAGCCGGGGGATCTAACGCAAACTGAGCATAAAATCGGTAGCGACGATTTGTTTGTGCCGTTGCTGTCTTGCGTGTCTATCGTGTTCCACCCAGCCTGCTTTATGCTCTATGCTCTCACTGAATTATGCTCAAAATATGTTTCGTCTTTCTCTCTTTCTTCCTCTCTCTCTCTCTTTCTCTTACACACATACTAATCACACAGATCCCTTCCCGTTGATGAAAAGTGCTTTGACATTTCTTTTCCTCTGCTAGCTTTTCTACCCCGTTTTCGGTGTTCTCTTTCGCTCCCTCTTTCTCTTGCCCATTAGCGTGGTGGTAAATTTTCAAAATTCCCTCCCGTTTTACTGTCGTACCGTGCCGAAGGGAAAGCAGCTTCTTCGGTAGTGTGTATGCGTGTGTGTTTTTTTTGTTTGCCCATACCAAATTTTCCTGTTCCCGTGCAGCTTCTTCCTTGCAGTGGGAAAAGGACACGTATTACATTTGGTTTCGCGTGTGCGAAGGATACAAGAGAGCATCCCGTGCATTGCAGAAAAAAACTAAGAAGGAAGGCATTTTAATTCATGTCTCTCGGTAGTATGCACTTTTCTGGCCGTGTGATGATGATGCATCATAGGATGGAGACCTGCGCTACTGAAATTATGCTGATGAGGCGAACGCAACAGGTAAAACCAGGGAGTAAAACAAAAAAAGCAAAAGCATAATATGTGCGTCTCTTCCACATTCCTGAATGAATCTTTATTTTTTCGTTTTTATCCTTTGCCTTTGCGTAGGGTTTGCATTTTCTGCAAAACGAATGGATGCAGTTTTGAAGGTATGCCAGGAATGTTGGACATAATTTACCAATTATTAATGATCACTTTCTAGCAGATTTATGATCTATACAGATCGATCGGGATGTAGTTTATGGGGTTGATAATTTTCTTTTGCAATAAGTTCCTTTCAGAAACTAAAGGAAATCCATTTTGTTATCTTTATCAGAACGTTTTAAGTAGCCGAGATCGAGTAATGAAATCGATAAACAATTAACATCAAAATTTGAAATTTTATTTAAGTGTGACTGTGATTTGGTGAAGTAAATAACGATCGTTCAATTTGTTTTTACACGCAGGAGAAAGCTCACACCACAGCAACAGGTGAGTTTGGGCTGATTGTCCCAAAACGTCCACAGCACAACCCCCAAAGAGAACCTGTTGCCTGCGGACGGCAAGAATCGGTACGATATCCATTGCCCGAAAAATCCGGTCCGAGCGGGGTCTGCGTGTTTAATTGCGCTTTTGCAAACGCCGCACGGCACTGACTGCAGGTCCCGGGACTGATGAATGCGAATATAATTGTGGGTTAATGGAGGATCCATGGTGGTGGATCCGCAGCGGCAGGTGACCCTGGGTTGGTGGCTCATTTTTCACCCAGACGCTTAGGTTTTTGGTCTGTTCGGTTGTCTATGTGTGCGCTTTTTTCTTCTTCCTTTTGACGCGTTGGCTGATAATGAGGTGACTAGAAGCGGTTTTGACAAGGCAAGCGGTTTCGGTACGATGTTATGCAGTGAATCTCCATCCTGTGCCACCGACCCGTGGAAGGGTGGCATTAGATAACTCAAAGGAAAGCGTTACTGAAATGGGTTTTGTAATGAAGCGGTTTGTTTCGTTATAAAACAGGCGAAATATAGGAATACAGAATGAGACTAGAAATCCCACTGTGGGACCTTTCTATTCCGAACAGGGAAACACTCCTCCTGTAATGGACGGAGGTCGTAGAAAGATGGCTTCCCTAAGTACGATTGAATAATCGATGTTATATCATCACCTTTAAGCACAATCACAATGCAGAACATCTGTTCCGATGTGCAGAACAAACGGTGCAGGTTACACAATGGAGGAAAAATTGTAGGAAAAACTTCACCTCGGTCTGATTGCCGTTTTGCCCGGAAGGCATAGCCGGCTATGGCTTTTGCGAGTACCTCCTGTAGAGCGTACTGGCGACGAAGTTACATGCAGTACACTCATACACTTCCACGCGCAAGGGATATGAACGCGATGAGGTCCCTGACGGCTATAGTCACCACACAACAAAAAGGAGGGAGCCACACACACGCTTTCAGTGGATAGGAGGAGGAGCCAAAACCCTCACCGGAAGGGTGGTCCTGATGTTGGCGAAAAGATGCATCAATAATGCAGCGAGGGTTACCGTGTCATACCTTCGGGGGGTTGGAACAGTTTTTTTTTCTCTCTTGTTTTCATTTTGTTCCATGTTTACCATAAGCACAAGGCGGCTCGGCATTAAAGAAGGGAACAGGGTGTGGAAAACAAAACATGAATAAAAGAAACAAAGAATGCATGATGGATAAGAAGAAGCTGTTTAAAAATTGTATGAAAGTATGTGTTTTGTTTATGAAAGATGAAAATGACAGTTGAAAAAATGAAAAATAGATAAGAAAACAGAAAGAAAATACAAATCTGAAGATAATCGAGCAGCAGTAAGTAGCCACACATGAACCAAAAATGAAACAAGAACAGGGTGATCATAGAGGGGTAATGTAACTAATTAATTCAATTACCAGCTGTGATTGTAGGGACGGTGTGAGTGTCTGGAATTAGAAAGAGAAAAAAGAGAAGAGAAGCAATTCAGCAAATATTGTTTGGTTATAAAATGCATTTATCTTTATTTTTTGTTGTTGTTAAGCAGCATGATAAAGGACTATAACCAACGCACACTCTCAAATGCTTCTTTCTAGGTTAGTTGCTAGCCGGTGAACTTTACTCGAAAAGGAATACCGGTAACGGAAGTAAAAATAAGAGAAGTTGAATGGTACCGTATCGCATCCTGTATGTTGGTGTCTTAGTGCTTTGGCACCGTAGCACCAGAAAGCCATTTCCGGACGTCCACGGTAGGGTGGGTTGTGCAAAAGGAAAGCCGTCAGGATGCGCATGAATCCTTTGGCGATGAATAATGTCCTTTCTGTTTTCTCAGCCTTTTTAAGCCGGACGACATACACAGGTGATGATGATAAGGCCCCATAACATACCAAGTGCCTAGACTTGATGTCCTCCCGCCTTTGAATGGAGTGTTGCTATTTGTTACTGATGTCCACAGCTTCCAGCATGCTTTATGCCTTTGGTAAGGTGAAAAATGGCAAAACTGAGCCAAGGGAGTATAATGTATTGTGAAACTCACCGTCAACTAGGGAAGGATACGGGTTGCAGGACTATTTAGATCGGCGATAAGCGATCGATTTGCCTGCCACGTTCGCGCCATTCGACCCGATTAGTTTTTGAAGAAAACGGGATATTCGTTTTTTTTTTGCGGAATTTAGGAAGGGCCGTTTGGCGAGGTTGGTGTAAGTTTCATCATCAACAACATTTGCCTGGCTCATTCTCACACCCATTCAGGCGTGTTGGCCAGGATCTATCACATGCGCCCCCGGACGGACGATCGATGGGCCCACCGAAGGAAGCCATTAAAATGATGGATTACTGTTCAATAAAAGGCTTTTGTAGTAGTTTTTACAACCCTCTCCCGGTACTCCTGTACGCGAAGATTGGACTGTAATTTAAAGACAATTTTACACACTCACTCGAAAGCGGTTGGCAAGATAAGGGAGCGCTGCGATGTTCGGCACCGTCGCAGGAATGTGTGTGTGTGCCGACCGGGTGAGTGTGTTTTTTTGTACGTTTGCTTGTAGCTTGTATTTCGGAAGCTGTTTCGAAGACACACGACTTCCAGGCTAGGGTTTCGCGGGTGGATGATGACCAATAAATTTCCCGCATTTTTCTTCTTCCCACCCGAACGGGTGAAAAATGTGACCGATCGTGCGGGGAAGATCGTATCGATGCCGGAATGGGATGAAATAGAAGCTACACACTTAGGGAATGGTTCCCTATCAGTGGATCTGTTTTTTTTTCTCCTCTGGGGGGTGTGCGAGTATTTCGTAGGATTGGATTCCCTCGTTCTCAATAAAAAGGCAGATCTGATCTGTTGGTTTTGAACTGAATACACACCAAAACCCGTCCATCATATGGATCTTCCTGGGAGTCACATTTGAAGAAACATTCGGGCTGAAGTTATACGGGCTTCCACATAAAGGACGGTGTACGAGCGAAAAACAAAAACAAAATAAACTTTCACGAGTAGATTTAAGGAGATGACTCCCACCGGCAGAGAGGTCACTCACTAACCATCGCACGAAAGCGAACGTAAACATTAATTTTCATCATTGTTTTGAACATTCCGTTTAGCAACTTTAGGCTTCAGCGTTCAGCGTTCGTCGTACTTCTACCGAGCATAAAACCAAAATCACTTAGCATATTATGCAGACAAAACGATCGATAAATTGTCATAGATAACGTTACGAACGTAAAGCTGATGGAATACGAGAGTCGGTGTAATTGGTAATGGACGGCTCGCGTGGCTCGTGTGGCTCGTGTGGGTTGGAATTGATGGTTTGTTTGAAGTGCGATCAGATGTTCAGGACGAGCAACCGTTTTGGGCTATTTGACGATAAAATTTGTAGCACAACGCTGCAGGTGTTATGCTGCGAAGGTTAGTCGACCTTTGCAAATGGATAGCAAATGTTGCAATTTAGCGAAACATCGTGATAAACTAACGATTATTTTGAAATCCTGTTTTTGTAGAAGATCCGGTTGAATACTGGTTAATGGATAAGTGGTAGCCATCAACTGTTAGTTTAACTCTATTGACGCCATCTGTCATAAAACGAATAAACTAAATGTCATAGTACTCTACCAAACAAATATATTATCGTTAATACTACGTAGAAATAAGTTCAAAAAACTATCCGTCACATTCAAATCCTACAAAAAAGAAACTATTAATTTAGGTCTTCTGCAAAACCGTGAGAACATATTGACTGCCTCAGCAAAAGTGCCCTTTTACTCCAAACTGGACCTCTACCAAACAATGGCTATCATCCGCACACATGCTATCAGGAACGGGAAATGGCATGTTATGATTAAAATTAATTGTAAACTCAATTCACCCGGATGGCTTTTAAAGAGGCGCGAATCCAACCCGCTTATATCGTTTGCTTTCCTGCACGGGGTAGAAATATCATCCCCACACATTAGTCATAATTTGGAGACCGTTTATAAACTGGGGCGATGAAATTGAATACTATGGGTGTATGGTTAAAGGGTCTCGTTAGATCGAAGCACGGTTTCAAAATATCGTAGGTCAGTGGTAAACGGAAAACGTTGCAAAACGTTTTCGCACCGTATGCGATTTTTTGGCATTGGGCAACTTTCTTTGCGATCAGCTAAGAATCAGCTCAGGAAGGCTAAATGAGTTGGTGCCAAATAAATCTTCATTTTTAGATGAAAGACCTCGTACATAAATTTTCCTTCGCAAGCCTCGAACTGGTGGGATGGTGCAATCGATTTTTCCCACTCGTAAATTTCACCCTGAATAAAACAAAATGAATGAAAGAAAGAATAAAAAAAAACGTAACAGTAACATTGTGGCCACCCAGTGGCACGCTGGGTCGGTCGATTGTTTATGCTTCCTTCGCGTGATTGGACCGACAGCGACTTCGAAACGCAGGTTGATAATTAAGCGCTGGGGTGGCTTCTTCAGTCAATCGGAATCGCACCACAAGGACCGGACGAGTCGGGGAAGGCGAACCGAGGACGCATCCGCGTAACATAGCGAACATGTTTATGTTAATAGCGTTAAAGGCACTCTAGCGAGCTAGAGCAGCAAGTGCTTGCCGGCGGTAGCGAGCCGTGTGAAACAATTAATTTCCTGCGACCAGCGCACAGAAGTAAAAAGTAAAATAATAAAAAACTCCCAAAGCCTTAAATGTCACACCGCGCTGTCCAAAATCACGCAAGAAAACCATCCGAAACCCGTTAGAAAAAGCTCGATGGACTTGTGTACTATCCGCCCGAAGGGAATCGGGTTTATTGACGCGCCTGATAAATGAACTACAAGCAGTGTTCCACCTGTGGTCGCGATCCTGGCACACGCCGTAATGTCCTTCCCAGCGTTTTGGGCGTGTCAATAAAATGTGCGCTGAACGTGAAAAGTGGTCGCCCCAATCATCGCTTGCACCTCACCCCCCCAACAAAAAAACAGAAACAGTTGTTCGACCTGCTGCGCCCATCGAGCATGTGATCAAAAAACGCATTAACAATCTCGTTTGTAGAGGATAATAACTTAATTTGATCATTCGTGGCGGGTGAAGAGTCCATCTAGAGCGTTTTCTTTTCCCCGGTGGTGTCTTTGGAGTGAGAGCAAACGCCAACAACCAAAAAAAGCATATACAAGACGAACGATTAGACTAGGGAACTGACCGGCGGCAGCATCATCAGTCGCCGATTGATCGAATCGAATCGAGAGCAACTCAACAAAAAAGCGAAACATAAAATGAAAAATTTATCCCACCTTCCCACCTATCCGCGCTGGCTGTACCGCGATCGGTATGTAGAAGAGAGCTCCCATTTTAGTTCTCGACGCCACCGATGATGACTTCTTTTGCCGTTTTGGTGCCATTTGATCGACCAATTTATTTGTACGACCAAGCACTAGCGCGCCCCGGCCGTGCGGGGCCAAATGAAAAATCAACCCCCGGTACAAAGTGAAATAAATTGAAACATAGTTCGCCGCGGTGGCTAGACACGCGTGCAGTCGCGCCTCCGAAGGTAAAAAAAATATGCTCGCATCATCATCATCATCACCATCGTCATCGTAGTGGCTCGGTCCCGGACCCAATGGTGACATGAGCAAAGATAATGCGATCGAGCAGCAGTTTAGAAATGTGCTGTTGTTCGTACGGTGACGAGAAACCCCAATCACAAAACCGAACTTCATTTCCAGATTTGAATATAAATCATGTTTAATACAATTCTATCATTAATCATTTCTTTGGGGCTCCCTCCATTGGAGCTCGGAGCAAGCAACGAGATGAAATGCTAGGTCAAACTGTTGCGAGGGAACCGAACCCGAACACGATAGTGGCGGTCAGCTCGTGTATTGCTGTACGCCCGTGATGAGCTTTCGAACCGAACTCTGGTCAACACGGCTCGAAGGAACTGTGTTTATCGATTTGGACCTGAGGCAGCGCCAGAGCGCCAGATTTGACGGATTTTTGTAGCACCAGGTGCTGATTGAAAAATCGCCAGTGAAGCATTACGATGTGTAATTAATTTCAACGCTTCTTGGTGATGTTTTGTGACAAAGCCGAGTGAAAAGGTATTGAAAGGTGGTCGCGGTTTGGGGGTTCGTTTGGGACCTTGAAGGGACAGTAGGTGATAGAATGGTTTAATTAAAATTATTCAAATGGTGACGCCGGAGTGAATTCTTTTGAGAACAAAAAATTACAAAATATGTTCAAAGTTTGGTTTACTACATTTACGGTCAAACAATAATTTATTGTTTTCCCTTAGTTTGGTTGATAGGAAGAAATTCAATCTTCAGCATAAATCAAAAACAACTAGAAATTCAGAAGCAAGGACTTTGAACTATTTTTATTTGACACTTACTCACTCACTCTGGCTCAAAACGATAATAGCTGGCTCCGGTTACAGTGAACAGTAACCGAAATCTAAAGCACACCGTAGACACGACGAAAGATGACAAAACATCCACCGGGGGTCGCCGGTTTCCCACCACATTCTTACGCACGATCCCGCACGAATCGGCTTCCGGATCGGGTTGAACCTTAAAATGATCCACGACACAGGTCGGTGCGTTCCCAGCGAATGTTAATGTGTGACCAATTAATTTATTAATTGACAGCGATTTTTGTTTTCCATGTTTCCAGCTCTCTTCCCGCTCGCGTCGCGCTCGTAGAAAGAGCGGAAGAAGGATCAGCTCTAGCAGCATCGTATCGATAACGTTCGATTCCCGAACGGGATGGGATAGAGTTGACATAAATAAAAACAAAAAAAAGCGAAACAAAACGAAACGAAGAAAAAACAAATCCCGTTTGAACACTTTTCTGTCAAAACTAACCCCTATCCTCGATCGATTAGCGTTGTTTTGTGGGGCAATTTAGATGGAGCCATGGTGTGCTCTGATGGTGTGGTGTATCGAGTGTTTGATAAGTTCCAATATGAGCGGCTTGAGTTCTCTTGGAGAGAAAGAAGGAAACCCCCTCCCCCCTCCCACCCGCCGGATGGGAAACGAATGGTGTGGTGAGCAAACGGCCGAATGCCGGCTGAAAAATGTCATGAAAAATAGCTATCGGATATCCGGTGGCAGCAGTGTGGTTCCTCCCCGGTGGTTCATTTGCATGCGAAGAGATTGGGTAAATCTTTGCCGATCCGGTACGAAGGACCGAAGGATGGAAGTCCCACCCGAAGACGGGTCGTCCGTTGGGCGGACAGTCACAACATTCTGGGAAGCTGTTTCCGATCGTTTGATGTGCTTTGCTCGCGAAGCAATTCGACCGTTAGCAATCGAAGATTCCCATTCATGCGCGGCACGATCGGTACGGATGTGTGAGTGCATAGTAGCACCTGGTTGTGAATGAGCTTACGAATAATCTCAAGGAAGGGGCGCCCTATCCAACCAACAACAACGACAGAAAAAAATCGAAATAATTTATTAATTTCTACGACCAACACCACCACTATTGAGACGATTGCAAGCGAACAGTTCGCACCGATGTCGCCGCACCTTCCGTTCCGGCCTTCCACGGGTGAACGGGTCTGAGGCTGATGCGATCGGTGGAACCATAAATGTTGTGCGCACACGCGCCACCTCTCTTTCAGCACGGTCCGGTTAGTTTTATTTTCCAACATTCGGGCAACCTCGCCCAAAACCCCGTTCCCGCAAAGCTCACAGATTGTCGCGGTTTCCGGTCCAGATTCTCTGGTGGACTGCACTTTTATAGCACCCGGTCGCGAACTGACCAGGCAAAGGGAAAGATGTTTCACTACCCCGCCCCTATGTTCTCTCGCATCCCGCACGGACATCCTACGTACGGCCACGAATGTAAGCCGTAGTGGATGGAACGAGGTTAAGCCGATAGTGAGCCGATATCCACCCAGCCCGATATCGGAAGGCACGTAAGAAATGGTCAAACCGTAATCATGTGAAGTTTATTTGAAGTTTTGCGTCGGGGCGTCTCGAACATGGGCCTGGGGTCGGTAAAAAAGTGCACGGTTTGTGCCTGGTTTATCTAAGTTTTTCTCCCGTTTGACTCCGCCCGACCTTTCTGGTACTGGTTTATCAGTGTGCGTATCAAAACCGTGCCAAAATCAGCTGGTTGAACTGTGTGTCAGGAGAAAGATTGAAAGCGACGAACCTCAAATTCATTTTTGAAATATGAGAATTAAATTGTAGATAAATGTAATAATTTAGTTTTAGTGATTGAAGGGATGTTTCACACAAAGACGCAAATAAAAATAAGTATTTTATATATAAGTATGAGAAACTGAAAACAAATTAAAATCCAAAATAATAAGGAAGATCTTCACAATCATACCCGTGACCTTCATTCGGTAAGTGAAAGAAATTATTTATGTCGTTCGCTTTTGGGGATGATCTGCAGAAGCCAAAAAGTCACCACTGGACTGATTGGAATGTTTCAACGAAGCCGGTGAAAATCGGACAGTGTGTCGCACGGAATGTCTACCGTATTAAAAATAAAAGCCTGGAATGCGAACTCATTTATTCGGCAGGGCCAGCAGAATCCACCCAACCGAAACGCGATTTACGCGACCGAATCGATCGTGACCGATCGGTGTGACCTGCTTCGGGTAAACTAACCGACCAACTGCACGGTTTGATAAAAAGTTTTGTGTCATTTCGTACCCGTTCGTGAACTCCGGCCATCAGCCTGCCACTGACGAGGACGGAATTCCATCTGCGAACGTTTGCCTAACGATGTGTCTGGTTGCCGACGGGAGTGGGTTGTTGTATACTTTTTTGTTGCCATCATTTTTGCCTAGTGCCGCTGGTTTGAGGGCCACGAGTATGTGCGCACGGGTTTGGATGATTAATGTTCTTCTAAGCGGTAATCTCCCGCGAGACCCGCGCATAATGTGGAATGCGGTTCGGGATTTGGTGTGCGAAATAATTGCTAATCTCACCGGTAGGATTCCACTATCGGATAAGCTCGGTACCGGAGCAGGATCTTTCGGGGGTTAGGTGCGCTTCATTAGGGTGCAATTCGTTTGATCATGTGCGTCATATGTACGATTGTCTATAAGCGTCCTCAGCGTCGTCAACAAATGAGTAGCGAATCATCCCGTTAAAGTGAGACGTTTCGTCTGAGCTGGACAATACTTTATGACGCATGTGCGCGATATTCGCTTTATTGGAACGATTGTTATAAGTAGCAATATACACAAAGTAAGAGCAAGAGCGAACGAAAGAGAGCCATTTAAAGTAGCCAAAGCTAATGCAAAACCCCTTACTAGGCGAAACGGTTACGCTTCCCCTTGGAAGACAATTAGCAATATGTTTCAGTTATGCTTCAACAATCTCCTAGCCACACTGAGCAAACAGAACCATCCCTTCCGTGGCGGATAATTCGTGCCAATCGTTCCAGTGAACCCACCGCGCGCTGAGTGCGTTGTGAACGTGGGGTTCTTTAGACGCTGAGTACACAGAACGGGAAAAAAAGAAGCTGTTTGCCCCCAAGGCATCAGCCGACCGACAGCTGAAGGGGTTCTACCCGGTAAAGAACCCTACCGATGAAGCCGGTTTTTTACTGCCAGTTGTATCCTACAAAGGTCCTACGAGCGGGCAGATTGGTTGTGTTGAGAATTCGGAATGAACTTGGGTGTAATTTAAACGAACAGAGCGACACAAACTAAATATAGTACCTATTTGATGCTAGGAATTCAATTCAAGAATGGAACGATGGGTATGCAGCGAAGAAGAAAAAACGGACCTTTCCCACTCTTGTTCACACAAACACAGGCAAACGACGCGGCGGCAGACGGCCTGACGCCATGATCGAATGGGAAGTGAGCAGCATTAAACCTTTAAAATTCTTTGTATGCTTTTTTATGGACGTACGGGTTTAGAATCGCATAAGGTACCCACAGGCGCAAGGTGTGATGAGCTGGCAAGAGCAAACTTGCAGGGGAATTAATGTGAGGGGAGGAACCAATGCGTACCATTTAATTTCGGGGAAAGGGCGGGCTTTAGCAGGACATGCTTGAATTGAATTAGGAAATTGCATCCATTCGTATGTTTGGCAGTTTTCTCATTAGCTATGAAATTTGGCAAACAATATCCGGCCTCTCGATTAAGTTAGGAAGGGATACAAGTAAACAGCAATGGATGGATATTTACAAAGAATGAAGCTCAGTAGAATTTGTTCATATTTTATGGAAAAAAAAATCACCATTATTTAGGAATAGAAAGCAATACTAATAATCTGGCAATGAAATGTCGCATTTGGTAAATTTGCAAAGTTGCGTGATTAAAAAGAACTCTCTATTGCGAAAGAAAGCGACCCAAAACTTTACTCGCTTTCTTGCCATTACCTTGACAGCTAAATTGACGATCAAAATGATGCGAAAGGTATCACCATTACAAACGTTTCGTAAAACATGAAACTGATGTTAAGGTCGTACCAAACATCACATGTTGGTTAGCCAGTGGTTAATCACAAGCAAATGGATACGTAGAAAAGTGAAAAAAATACAAACAGATGAAACAAAAAGGAAGAAAAACAACACACACTCAAAAAAAACCCCTAATCACATCGCTACAACGAGAGTCGCCATTAAACAATTCCAATCGATTAAAACTAATATTCATCGTATCGTTGTTTTCGTGCCTTGTTTTCATTCGCCCATTTCAGGACTAGGTGATTGTGATGAAATTAATAGTTTCAAGAAGGCACACCCGCTCAGCAAATCCTCCACCGTAGTTGCGGCGTATGGTTCGTAGAAAGAAGGCTCGCAGCAAAAACATGCAAGCGTACGAAGAAACGGGCCGGGCCTCCAAACGGTTCGGTTTCGGGTTAATGGCTATAATTATGCGCTGACGCCGCTGTGCGCTGCAAAGTTTGGAATGATAGTTTAACGTTTCATGATTGGCGATGATTAAAGCGAATCGGAAACTTTTGCTCTAAAAACTCTACCCCACACCGCACTCGGCTTCGGATGGAAGCGGTTCGTGTGCCGCGGTGCGCACGAGTCTAAAACGCTCAAATCATTCGAATCCGTCCGCGAGGTGGTCAGCAATTAAAAAAGCGCCTTACCTAACGCTACATTTTGCTGTTGCCTGCCCTTGTGTCCCCAGTCGTCCATTCCCCGTACCGTCCCAGGGGGCTTTGGACTGTCGAAATTTTAACTACAAACGAAGGAATTGGGTGATGAACCATTCACCGACACTGGGTTCGATGTAAAGGAAGCAGTTTTAGATCAATTTAAATCATCGATTGTGTTGTTTTTTTTCCTATGGTGAACACGTGATCGTGTTGTCTCGTGCGCCAGCGAGTATGTTGTACACCAATTAAAGGAAAACAAAACAGTTTGATGCGAGCGAAACAAGCAAAAACGAAACAAAGTACAACAAACGCCTTGTTCGTATGCCGCTGCAAAATGTTGGCTTTTTGTTCAGTCGAAACTATACCATCGGGAGCAATTAAGCTGAAGAGATGAACACAAATTTTGTGGATACCGGGGGTACCCGAAACGATTCACCTGGTTTATTGTAGAGTTTGTGTACCGTCTCGTTGGAGATCGATCGCACGCGCATTTGGGCTCGTCCAGGGAACAGCAGCCACTTCTCGTGAGCAGTGCGATGAAAAATGGTCACTTCATTTAAAAGTCGAAGTCTATCGGTACGAAACGGTGAAAGAATCGGATTCATTTATAGAGCTGCGAAGGAGAAGGGTTTAAAAGGTACAAAAACGCACACACGATAAAACCGTCGTACGGCGGTGGAGGTTCGTCACTTGTTGAAGTTGGAAGTCTATCGATTAAAAGCGCCGCTTGCTTGCTTGCTTGCAGTGAGTTAATACGCGCGTGTGATAAAGCAGAGGCTTACACGTTAATCAATCAACAACTACCAATAGCTTCCTCGACTTCCCTGTCGTGCGATCTCCCCTCTTACTCCGCGCACTTACAAAAGAAAAGCTCTCTTTTGTGTGTGTGTGTTGCGTGCGGTGAGTTGAGTTGAGTCGTTTTTGGACTTTTAAAGAATGCACTCTTGCGATCGTACTGCCCCATATTCATCGACTGTCTATATTGAAGAGAGATCAATCAAAGCGAATGCATTTCATACCTTTGGTTGGTATTTTTGTACCAGAACGAACAACGATCCATGCTTCGGAAAGTGACCGGATCACGTTCCACGATCGGTTTGATTGTTCGTGTCACTGGCTACAGCACTACACGGTACAATCATTTGAAAATGGGTAATGAGAGCTGCGTGCCAGCTATTTTTCATCCCCAAAAATTTGAGGATTATTAAATGAATCCATTGAAAGGTTTTTAGGCATTAACGTCACGGGGGAATATTGGTTACAAGGGCTACATATTATAAGTAGCATAATTAATGGCTTGAAGCAGAGAAATAACAGAAAGGGCCAGCCCTTTCCCAGAAAATCACACACACACAAATCAAACCTGACCATGGGTAAGCGCCAAACGGTTTACGTTTCTTCATCCGAACGGGAGGAAAAATAAATGATCAGCCAATTACTTGGCTTTATATCCCGTCGCTTCCCTTCTAGGGGTAGGTATTGATCGGGCCAGGTTGACCTGTTTCTGGCAGTGCTTTTTCGCAAAACAAGTGCTTACAAACGCGAAAGAAAGTTTTATTCTCTTTTGATAAAAGAAATGACTCCGTTTTTATTGAATGCGAAGCCGAGCAAAGCCAAAAAACGTGGGAAAATCAATCACTTTCCATGTGTACTACTCTTGGTGATCTTTATGCACTTAACAAACCACCGAAATAAAAAAAGAAAACAAATGCTTAATCACAAGCAGATGACGACGGTGTTTGTCACACGAAATTCACCTTTCGGCGGTACCATATCGGAAGACAAATTAGCATTTATCCACTCGCGAGGGTATGAATCAATTTCTTCTGCATCGTTTAAAATGCACCAGAGTATCGTAAATCGTGCCTGTGTAGCCTAAGGGTAGCTTCCCTTTTTTTAATTCGCGCGATTCGGATGTGACAGATTTGATTGGAAAAGCCAACGGAGTGGAAGGCATAGATGAATTCTTGTCGAATTTTTTTATTCATTTCTTTATGGCCCTGCAATTAAAAGATGTATAAGAGATGAATACCATCTTTGTTGTCTCGCAATCGCTCCTCTCTTGCAAAAAGAATTTTTGTTTGAGTTCATTTTCTCCTTTCTGCGACCTCCGACACGGAGCAGCACTGAGTGAGAATCCGTTATGGTACCGGAATTCCAGCTGTTCGGCAAAAGAACACAGGGGACACCACACCGACGGTTAATAAATTATTATTAACTTGTAATTATTTTTATTGTTTATTTCGCTTTATTTGCACAGCGTTTTGGTTCACAAATTAATGGCCGACGGTGGCGGTATCGCGCCCGAACAATCAACGAACCACGGTGGCACGAGCTGCGCACCTGAACCGAGGAACCTGCGGGATGAGCGCAACCGCAAGTACCGGGTCGGTGTTGTGCATTTTTCATCGCATTCGCGCAAGGATCAGGCCAAAGATTCGATGCCGCTTCTTGACCGAAGCAGACAGGAATTTCGCTCCGTTTGCTTGTCATAACTTTTGTTCAGTTGCTTTTACACACACACACACACGCACGCACAAACTCGGGAAAGTCGCGGGTCGCAAAAGCAGAAATGATTTGACAGTTTTATTTTTCACTCGTGCTTATTTTTTGTGCCTTTCCATTTTTTGTTTGTTCGATCGCTTCTCATCGGCCACCAAAACTGATCCGATGAGAACCACCCGGTTGAGGGTTTTTTTTTGCTTGTTGTGTTATGTGTTTTGAATGGGTTCAAGTGTCCATTTTTATTTTTATTAGCACTTACAGCTGATTTTTGCAGCAAAGAATCTGCAACCTGTTGCGATCACTAGCGAGAGAGACACACACACA
>KI424274.1:0-11223 GCA_000473375.1 Anopheles culicifacies
TTGGCCACTAGTTGAAAGTTGGTTTTCTTAATTTTATCCCGGCAAGTGACCAATGTGTGATGGAGCAAGCCTTTTGAAGCTCCCAAGCGTATTAAAAGTTTCGGTCTCATCCCTATGTCGAATTCTGGAAGTTTGGAATCTGGACGAATTTGGAGTTGAGGGGAATGAGATGAGTTTACTAAGGCTGATTAGCTACGAAACCTTCAAATGTAACAAATGTCGGATATTGTGGTTTAGTCTGCTTCATTTGGAGCGGCTTGATGGCCGAGGAGATAATGGCGCCGGTGTCCGAACATACAAGCCCTAAGTTCGAATCCCATTCGGGCCGTTTCCCTCGTTCGCAGGACTGACTATCCTGTCGCTGATATTTAAAGTCACGGAAGCCAGAAATGACAGGCCGCAAGACCTTACGATGTTGTAGAGCCATTGAAGGAGCAGGAAGGCAGTCTGCTTTGATAGAGAGCCACTCAAGTCCAAGTCAGCCTCAGTGAATTTGAAAAGTACAGGTAATAAGAAGGGTGCCAAGTATTGCTATCTTCTCTGGGACTTTGATGGATGCCTGCTCCACTTATTGTTAAATCCACTTCTGAAAATAGACTCTCAATTGTAATACTAGAAATCATGGATATGTCATTTCGAATTGGCGTGTTATGGAATACTGGGGACAGCCCGGTGGCAGAGTTGTATCGGCACCGAGCCTTCACACCACGAACCGAGGTTCAAATCCCATTCGGACCGTCCTCCCGTAGTGAGGACTCTGACGACGTGGTATAATCCAACTCCGTTGTATAATTAAGTCTCATAAGCCAGAAATGGCAGGCATGTCCGAATAGGTCGTTACGTCAAAGATGAAGAGAAAATGTGGAATACTGAATATATTCCAGCAATATTCCCTTAGAAGGCATTGTTTTAACATTTTTATTAAGAGCTCATAGTCTGACATGCAATATTCCAGCTTTTAATTGTTTCTAAACTTTCCATAAGTGAGCAGGAACAAATCCTTCCAAGAAATCGTCCAGTTGTTCTGAATGCATATCGAATGATTATAATAGTTATTCCATTTCTATCAGCCTCTAATCGTTGAGACCACGATAACTAAACCAAAAAGCATTTTCATACAATGTAACAATACTTGACGGAAGTGCACCAGCTGTAGCCGAAGTCACAGTGCTAATGGAGTATGTAACTTACACCACAGCGGGAGTTACCATCGCTTCTAGTCATGTAAAATTTATGCACTTTCGGAGCAAGTTGCATCTTCATGCATAACACTTTAGTGTCACCGCAACTTTTGCTTTTTTGATCAACTTTTCGACTTTTGTTTGGCTGTGCAGTGTGTTGTGGTGAGCTTCAAGTTCGGTAAGCTCTAAGTGTTATCCCAGAGGAGTCATTAGAACTTTCACATCTTACAGAAATAGTCGGGAGAGGAGAAACTTTCCGTTTTTCATGGTTATTTGAATGTGGAGATAAAGTTAATTGTACACAATGGTCTAGAATTTAGCCGGCAATAGTTTAATATGGCATTAACTTTTAGAATGGTATTGTGTGTGTGTCGTGGAGATGAACGTGAGACATTAAAATATTGTCTGGGTAGACTGTATTTGATCATTCAAATCGTTTACTTTACAACTATTTGAACATTAGAGGACCTTTACCATCCTTAACCGATCACAATGGTAGCCTGCATATCACCACATGTGTGTGTGTTGTGTTGTGTGATGTTTGCCATCTGAACTGTCGTAACACGTCCTGCACTTCAATTTGGCACAGGAAATGAGAAAATCTGCATAACAGCTCCCAGCATGGTTGACCATGTCCTTAGCAGCGTCGTACGAAGAGGAACCCGTTTGATGTGTCGAGTTGTCCTGTGTAAATGTGGTTCGCATGGTGAAACGAGTTGACCGAGACAACAAATAAGAAGCGAAACGATAAGATGCATTCCCTCCCAATACTGGAATTCGTGGAAGCTCTAGCCTCCGGCAAGTCAAAGTCGCAAAAGTTCAATAATGAAAGCATGGTTGTCCTCGTCGTCGAAGTGGTCGTCGCTGCTAGCGGACATAAGCAATGCCACAATAAGTTTTTGCCTCTACTCACACTCTTGCCAATGAACTTACGGTACCATCCAGCTACTGCATCGAACCTCACATCGGGCACGTATAGACGAGGTGCAGTTTTTAGCTAAAGTTTTTTTTTTCGGGGTTTTTGTTTCTCGCAAGATTCCGCAACACCAGCGGTGGTTAGAGTACGGCGTCCACTACCGCGGATGTGCGGTACCATTATTCATTTAGCCGGAGCTCGGAATCGTACGGTGTGCGGAACCAATACGAGGCAGACACACATATTAGAAAGCCACGACGGTGCATCGCTATGATATCCCTTAGTCCGCCGGGTACTGTCTGGGGAATTGCTGGACGTAGTACTCGCCCGCAGAACTTTACCATTGTGTGTAGCGTACCGGCGCACACAACCCGGGTAATAAATTTTCTATCTCCACTGGCAGCGGGTTTGGGGATTTTGGTTTGCTGCTACTGCTGCTTTGCAGTACCAACTATAGTATGCAACCGAGAAGGTACTCGTGCAAGCGCTTTCCGTTCGTCGTGGCTTGCCTGGTGTGCGATACCCAAGGATATTAGGCCCCATGTTTGTCCACATGCACTGGAAAAGTAATGGGACCCGCCCGACCGTGGTCCCATCCGGTCGCTTATCTTTCAAACCCTCCGGTTGTACCAGGTCGTCGAACGTTAGAACCCCGTTCGGTAGGGCGAATGGAGAATGGATTTTCTATTCTTCTACCAACAAGCAAGGACGGTTTCCTGCAGCCGGATCACTAAAGATCATAAAAATGCTTCCTTCTTTTTGTTCCGTCACTAGAAAGCTGGTTGGTAAAGTTTCACTAAGTGGTCGTAAATGCGTCAACGAGACTAGATTGGAGGGATACGCTAGTCGTCTAAAAGAAGTCCTCCAAAAGTTCATCCAATGTTGGACAGTAAAATAGAAGCTAACTTAGAGGAGTTGCTGCTCAACATTTTTGGGTTTTTCGCTGGAACAAACACTTTTTGATATTACTCTTTATTAGCTCAAGGTGACATAAAACATCTACTTGCAGCTGCTACTATGTCCATGTTGTATACTAAGAAAAGTAGGATATTAGTATTCCATTTTGACTCTGGAAGTTACTACCCGAAGAACTTGAAACGCGAATTATTTATAGACGAACAACCTAGCTTCGATTCGTTAAGGCAATTGAATCTCAATTTTTAATCGGATCTCCATCGTATCTTTGCAGGGAAGTACTACAACAGCGCCTCGTAGCGCCTATCCTGGAGCACCTCCGCCTGCACCGGCCACACTAAAGGGTGCCCAGCGACCCGCTATGACTAGTCCGGCCAGCGGCATTCCCAGTGCACCGTACAGAGGCGCTGCCTGGGCGCAGGGTTACGCCTCAACACAACCCACCTACCGATACCCTGCTCCGCAGACCTATGCATATACACCACACACGACGACCCAGGTAAGTCTAGTATTTAAAACTCACACACAAAAACAAGCACATAAATAAATAAACTGCAACGAATTGCGCTAGCGCCAACACCTAACCCCCGCGCGTTAGTTTCTGTATGCTGATCAATGGCCAAGCGCACTCATGCTTATCTGTGCGGTATGTACTACCTGGTGCTCAAAGGGGCTGTGTGATATATTTTCTCACGGGGGACCGTCCTGGTTTTGTCCGATTTTGCCCGTTATTTACAACCGGAATCTGTTGACTCGAGTTGTAACGAGTGCGCGCTCCCGGTGCGAGTACGATTACACGAGAATTAGATTCTGAGTCCAGAGGACCCAAGCGTACCAAGAACCTGCGGTCGTTTGCGGTTTTTTTTCTGTCCACTCCTCCCGCGCTGTGTGTTATCCGTAGGATGCACGAAAAAGATTTGGGATTACATTCGTGGGATACGGGTTATGGGTTGTATTACATCCCTTAATCGTATCGTAAAAGCCCTTCCAGGTAGGGACACAAGATTAAGCAACAGCACAGGTACAGAATGACCCCCTGTCGTTAATTCTTGAAAGTAATTTTTGCAACTCTTCCTCCCCTGAGTGGAGTGGAACTCTTCCCCTTGTTTGCCGAGTAGAAACCGGAAAGAAAACATAAATTGATGGTTTTAATCTGCCACACGTTAGGTATCTATATGCTCACTTAAATCATGAGAGTAGTGTGTACAGGGTAGTACTTTTAATCATATCACGGTTCTCATGGAGTTGGAATAAAACTTGGAATTTTATTTCGCTTGTGAGATATTTGGTTGATTGACCAGCTCGCTAATATCGAGAGTAGTAAATTAAATTCTAGCAACACTTGCAGGCCCTTCCAATGTCAGGTTGAGCACATATTCCAGAGGATCTCTGACAGATGCAACCTGCTGCTGTTGACAGATATCGTCAAAGAGCTTTCCTTTTCTTCCTCTCATCAAACATCAGCCTAAGTACGACAGGGCCAGAAATGTAACGACGTCCAAGAAGATCTCAAACACGCCCATCCTTATGTCACTTGCTCTTCACGAGATGGGAACGCAAAAATTTAGTTTTACTTCTATTGCATTATTTTAACTCCATTACACTGCGTCCCGCGCGCTTTCCAATCGGCCTTGAAACGTCAGAGCCGCATCCTCTCCACCGTGTGACACGTGTCGGTTGACTGACGAACGGCTCCTTCCACACCCGCCAAGCGGAAGGCGGGCCCCATCGCGATGTCAGTGTATGTGATGTACACACAAACACACAGATCCGCTCATCATCGAGACCAATCGGGGAGGAAACAGGCACACACCAACCCTGGAGGTGTGTGGAACCTAGTTTACATTTAGTACGCTGGTGGGTCGGCTTATTGTGTCGCCCATCAACGGTGGCAGAGGCTCTTTATCATTCATGTCACAGCATCCCGGCTGGCTGCTGGCCGACGATGTGCACGATGACGAAAGTTATGCGCTGTAAAATAGGATGAAAACATTCAAAGTAGGTCGGAGGGTCGTGTCATACTTCAGGAGGGGTTGGGCAGGTTATAGTTGTCGTATTCGGGCGCGTTTCGCTGTGTGAGACGCGATATCTCGTGAGCCTTTTATCTATCCCATTTAGCGAAGGGCGAACAGGGAATTCAATTTTCTTCGCCCGGATGTGCCGTCCTGCGGTGTTTGTTGAGGGCCAAGCGTTTTTCGTTGGTAGGACGTGTTTTCTCGCTACCTTTTTTTGTTTTTATCTGCTGCTCCACTTAGTGGTATGGTCTCTGTGACAGTGTGTGTCCATCGTATGGTATGTAGGCATCTTTCAACTGGCTTCGGAGAACTCGTCAACCGACACACGCGGTACCAAAACTGGGAGAAGGCCACCCAATAATTCGATCTGACACTCGATTACAATACACGGTCCAAGTCTGAATTCGTCTTTGGTTCGGAGGAAAATTGTTGAACAGAGCATCGAACCAACTCAAGACGTGCCTCGTACTCGCAATATAGGCCTTTTTTGCCACCCCCTATCGGTAAACTTCTACGGCAGGATCTCACTGCAACGGTTGGGCGACCTCGGTTTTGGACAACTCCATTGGGTAGGTTTAAGCTTGTTGAACAACTTTTCCTCCCCATCGGAGGGATCTGCAGCTAGATCTGGAGCTAAAGGGCTGACATAAACAGGAGACCTTGGTACGAAAAGCTTTCACACAAGACAGGAAACGAAACGCATCGAATAAAGCGAAATCAAATGAAAGGCAAGAATAGAGCCGGGCGCAGAGAGAGAGAGAGAGAGAGTAGTCGTGCCTTTTATTAGATTTGCTACTAACGTGCGGTGTAGAAATTTGATGAAAAGCGAAAGCGTGACGAGTGCGAAACTTTTTTGGTGAGAAATTGAGTTTTACTCCCCAACCACTCAAACTGTTCTAGCCTAGCTTGGTCTTTTATTTTTGTAGTTGTAGTAGAGGAGGATAATCGTTGATAACCCAAGCCAAGAGCTTTTGATGCGTTGGCATCCATTTTGAGAACGTAAAAGTAGCTTTTACTGCGAGATGTGTCCTGCTTGATTGGTTAGTTCTTCTGCGTCTGATATTGAGGAGTGGACGAAAAAAAAGAGCATAGTTGTCGAACAACTAAAAGACATGCTCTGGTAATGACAGTAATATCATTTTACTTACATTCTCCAACAAATTCCAAACTCACGTGTAAAATAACTTGAACATTGAGCTAATTCTGGCAAACCCTTGGAGTTGAGTAACATGGGTACGGAAGTCAACAAGAGATGGGAAATTCTTCTGAAAAAAAAAACAAGCAACTGATTGGCTGAGATGCAAACGGAGACGAGACTAACATGCGAATGAAAGCAGAGTGACATGGCGAAACTATTTAACGAAGTTGCACTCCGTTCAAAGAAAGTGTCAGCATGAATGGGACGAACAGAGCAAAATGTGTTTTCGGGCTACAGATTCAAACAGCGAAACTTTATCCGCACAGCAGCAGCGCAGCGAGGCCCATCTTGGAAGGAGTTTGCGAGTTGCAGAGGAAGAAGAAAAAACGAACGGTAAAGTGAAAAAAACAGTCCACCGGCGTACGATACGCGAGTTGGAGAGAGGAAAAAGAAAAGACTGATTAGTTCGGAAGTGAAGACGACACTCGATTAAAGTTTTCATCCTTTCCGTTTTTTTCCTCACTGTTAGATTACCTTTCAGTTTTTTTTTTTTTTTTGCTTCTGAGATGAAGTTTTCTCTTCCCGAAGCTCGAAGTTTCCGTTCGTTCGATCGAAGAAAAATCCTCTGTCTGTATGTGTCTGAGTTTTTATGTCTTCTCACTCAAAAAGAATTTCTCACTCCAGGACCAAAAAAAAAAGAGTATGTGACACCTTGAGGAGTTGGGTTTTGTGCGCGTTTTTGTTTTATTTTTAAGGTTTCGTCCAATTGGCAGCTATCTTGGGTGAAAGTGAGCTTGTTGTTGAAGTACAACTATTTGCGAATTGTCAAGAAGTCGCTCATGTGCGCGAGTTGGACGAAGAAATGTGATTAAGCACAAGAAGCATTTCTCATTTGCTGTAAGACGAGACGTTAACGTTTTTGAGAATCGTCGAAACTTTGTGACGTGTGCGCCCTCAGTAATGGTTAGATTTTCTGTCCGATTTCCTGTTCACGCACTGTAATCGAATCCACTTTGGAACCACGTCCTTGTTTTTGGATGGTCGTTCGAGCCTCGTAAAACGAACGTGTGTGAGCGTCACTTATTGGTAACGAATCCCTTAACTGGACGAAAAATTCTTCGTCCAACTACCTGTCACGTCCGTACGCTAATGGCGCATAATGCTAACGCGCAGCGGACAGATAGCACGAGGGCCAAACCCTAAATAAATACTGGCACTTATTACGTGGTTTGTGTCTCGTTCGAGGACATTTTCGACTAGTGGTCGACACAAACGGCCCCGGCTAATGCTTCAAGTGCTCTGTGTCATTTGGACGAGCGCGACAAGGTGTTTCCACCTTACGGAGGAAGATAATCAACCGACACGAACATAGGAAGGGGTGGATCTCCTTTTTGCGCGCTTCTTCTCAGACACTAATCCGCTTTTCTCACCTTTCGGAAATTTCGGAGTACGAGTCTCGGTCCGGGTGGGTGCTCTACATGCATATCCCGGAAAACCACCAACCCGTGAAACACATTACCAAATGTGATATCCGAAATCCATTCATCGGGGTTCCACTTCCACTGATGGGGTTCCTTCTCGGATGTGGTCCCGCGTAACCTCTGCCATACATCGACACAGAGTTGGTTGGTGGGCTACTACTACCACCCGTACGCCTTATCCTTGTTTCGGGGGAGGGATGATTAGGATGTGACCAAAACTTTATGACCAATCAATAGATAAGCCACTCAACGTACAAACACACACACACCATCCGGGGACCCGGCATAATTCGTTGAAACGACCCGTTTTGCCTGCCAGAGATCTACCCCTTCGGAACTCGCAGTAGGATTATCGGAAATGTGTTAGTGTGTGTGTGTGGTATTAATGCGTCGTATATGCGGTCGGTGTTTGGTGGTTTTATGTCACCGGATCAGGAACTATATCGATGTTGTTGGCTACCGACAGCTCAGTGCCCTATACTCCCCCTGCTTGTTGTCCCCTTGTTGATGTTGATAATTGATTCCGGCTCATTCCAGAAATGGACTCTGGGTGACAGGGTTTTTTTTTCCAATGAACAATTATGATTAAGCGTGCGGATTTACGGTGGATTCACGGTGCCGTCACGCTAGACTCGTGCTTCTTGGGCGGGGCGTCATGCAATGATGGGAGGTAAGTTTGGGTTGGATTTAATAAAGGATAACATCTTGCCATTTAATATATTAGCAGTGTCTTGGGCGGCCAGTAGTGTGCAAGATAACTACCACGTTAAGGACAGCAGGCTCTGCTCAGGAATCGATTTCTCGAGCCAATATGGTTAAGCTAACGATGCTTGAAGAAGTAAATATTGATTTGGGTAGCTAGCGGAAATGTCCCATAACGCCTCAGGCAATATTCAATTCGAACCAAAGTTTCCCATATCCGTGTTTCGTGGAAGTCGTTAAAATGTCGTACAACGAACGTGAAGTTATCTCCACTGTGCTCTATTGATAGTGATCACATATTCACCCGAAGAAGCTATTGATCGCTCCTTCCGTGTACGTCCAACACTTCCCCGGAATGCGTTAAACTACACGCGAAAATGCAATGCTCATGTGCACATCTTAACTTCTAATGAAAACTAAGTGCATCCCTATAATTTCCCATTCCGCATCCGATGCACGTCCAGCGGGGTGTAACCGGCCATTACGCCCGATACACTGGTACCGGCTGGTGTAGCACTTTATCGAGAAAGTTACCGACCGGTCGTCCGCTCCTTAGCGCTGATACACGGAACGACCACCACGATCCGGTCCAGTGCTTCCGTTCGTACAGTTTGTGAAAGATTTCCCCGATACATGACTAGGATCTTCCCATGCTCTATCCTCTAGGTCAAGAGGAAGTCAATCCAGTTAAAATGGCCTCCCGGTTTTCATTCTTATTTCCTTTCTTGTGGGGAAGTAAAACAAAGATTAATCCAACTGTGGGGTGGTTAGGGGGAGATGGGAAACTTTACAACTTGCTGGTACGTACGTTTGACCTCCCCGAGCACTGACAGAACACGACGTCTGTCAGTGAGGTCAGGCTGTTCACAGTCCGTCCAGCTGTATTGCTTCCTGAATATAACACTCACACGAAAGAAACTTCTAGAAAAGTGTTGGTAGAAATGGTCCAGTAATGGGTGGCAGCTGGTGGCGTGTACATGAGTGCTTTGATTTCTACGGCACATTGTGAAGAGACCAAAGCAAGAAAGGAAAGAAAAAAACGAGCGCTAAAAATCAGCTTCATTCTATCGTTTCTTCAAAACGAAAGCTCCACAGCACGAGGAAAAGTTTTCAGAAGAAAACCCCAAAGTTCACACCGCTCGTAGAAGTAAAGTTAGTGTTTTGCGCGTCGCTTTTACTCTACTTTGGGACGATTCAACTTTTAGCCACGCAATTATTCTATTTCCTGGCGTTTGTATGCCGTTTTTAGACATTAAAGTCTTATCGTTTGGATGTTTCGAATAATATATTTCAGGAAAAGAGTTTCTTTTTTTGGCTACAGAATATCAATTATTTTGGAGTTTTCAATATAAAACAGTAAGAGAACTTGCTTGATTCTTATTTAAAGGATTTTCTTTAAAAGTGTTTCCGTCTATATAATCATCCACCTGCATTTGATACCGGTCATCATCTCACTAACAGCTTAAAAGAACATTCATCTCAAACTGTGGTTGAAGAACCCGTCCTGCTGTCGGATTTCATAATAAAAATGACCGAAAGATGGATCACGTTGCGGCTGCTACGACTACCGCTACTGCTGCTAAGGGTTCTGTTTTTCTTTCCGGAAGATTTCCGTTTAACTTACTCCTCTGGCCATCCTCAGCCACGGGTGGTGAACCTTAAGCCATTCCTTGTATCTCTTTTACTACATGACGAAACGGTCATCTAAGCGAGATGGTCAATATATATATATAGTACCATAACTCCCTCCTTGTAACGTGAACACAACCGATCTCTCTCTCTCCCTCCACGGTACGGATCGACGACCGAAAGGTTTTCATTTAAGCGGTTTCGTCTCAGCCGGTCCCGCATGTGTCCAGCCGTCCGTTTCCGGAAAACTGTGGCAGGTTTTAAGTATCAATATATATATATGTAGTGGTACCGGTGCAAACAAACTGTTCGGTCTCTGGGTGCCGGAATGGAAGCATCTTCCCGTTTTGCTGGGCAATCCTGAACCTTAAACCACAATATATTGCTTTGGATCGGTTCTTTCTTTTTAATGTTTTCTTTCTGTTTTTTTTTTGTGAGTTTGTTTCTTCTGAGTATCTGAAGAGAAAATTTTTTGTGGTTTTCTTTTTTTCTTTAGTGCGGATCAGCAACATGGAAACAATCTTAGATTCTGGTGTACCTTTCTTTAAACTGGTAGTGGCGAAAAAAAAACCCAACAGAGGATCAAAAATAACTACGGACAAGCAGAAGGATCTGTTTCCGTTTTTTTCCTCTTCTTTTTCATCCTTTTTGGCATGATTGTAAAGCAAGCAAGTGGCTTTTCACATAGAAGTTGCCATATGGGTGTGAGTGTGTATTTTTTTTTTTCTTGACAGAAAGAATCTTGAGTGAACGGTTTTACGGTTGAAGAAAAAGGGATTTTGATTAATCCCATACGGTTCGGGAAATAGGATTCTATAGCTAATTCATCATTCGTGTTCCCCGACATCAGCTTGTACTTCGCACACACTCACTCCACAGCTGTGCGATGTATTTTCTTTTTTCAATTGGTTGGTGTTTTTTTTTTTTTTGCTGCAAACTATAATGCTTCATATTGGAAGGAACAGCTTTCAGTCACAAGGATACACTCGTATCGGTCTGTTGGGATCGTTTCGCAGTAAATGTCGATAAACAGTGTCGATCGGAAAATGTCATCTCTTTAAGTGTCTTTATGTTTGCATATCAATCTCAACGGACTTTTGGTGGTTTTGTGGTATTTTTTGAGATTGGTTTAGTCTGTCACATTCGATCAGAACTAATTACTGAAATGTGTCAGAACTTCTGCAGGCATCTCCAGACATTGGAAGTCTGGAATCCTTATCGAGTGATTGAGATGGCAATTATATAA